>JAQGCC010006476.1:0-10185 GCA_034698905.1 Xestoiulus laeticollis
TCACACATCATTGACACGAATAATACCTTCACATGAAGATTAATGTGATTAATTGTGGCTAAATACCTATCATTAGCAACCTGGAAAGGACATAATATTGTATTGTCACCGTAAGCAAGCATGTTGCAAAATTTCAGCTCGATTGGACGATGGGAAGTGGTTGAAAAATCGATTACAAAAAGCGAAAAGATTGACAAACAAACAGAGTCACAAGTTAAGTCTAATAAAAGCATGTAATAAATACCGGGAGAATTTTTTTCTATTGTTTTTTGGGGTTTTTATTTGCGAGAAAAACCCGAGGTCAACCAAAAATCCAGATATATACCCGGGGTCGACCAAAAGTCCCGAGACATACCCGGGGCAACCAAAAATCCCGAGACATACTTAAGGGTCAACCAAAATAAAACGTACCAAGGGGAAAATATTCTCCCGGTATTTATATGTTTGTATCATTTCACATGGTGGTTTGTATTTTCAGATATCAACCTCACCCCATGCGATATAATGTATATACATAAACTTTTCAGATACATGTATATACCGACCCCCGTGCGATATGAGATATAAATGTATATACTTGGAGAATTTTTTCTCCTTGATTCATTTCTTTTTGGTTGACCGTTGGAAATGTCTCGGTAATTTTGGTCGACCCCGGGTTTTTCTCACAAATAAAAACCCCAGAAAACAATTGAAAAAAAATTATCCGGGTATATACATGTATGTAAGAAGATAATGTTGTTTTACTTAATATACAGTGTAAATGTTTTTACCAGGAGAATTTTTTCTATTGTTTTCTGGGGTTTTTATTTGTGAGAAAAACCCTTGGTCAACCAAAATTCCTGAGACAAATCCCGGGTCAACCAAAATTCCTGAAACATACCCAAGGGTCAACTAAAATGATACGAACCAAGGGGAAAAAAATTTCCGTGTATTTACATGTATATCTCATATATTGTACGGGTGTTTATATATATCCTAAAAAACAAACCTCAGTAGGAATTTACACTCGATCGTCAGGAACTTTTACCTCATTCCCTCGCTTCACCTCACTGAGGTCAAAGTTCCTTTCGAGTGTAAATTCCTACTGAGGTTTTTATTTTCAGATATCAACCTCCCTCGTGCGATATGCCTCGACTATCTGGCTATAAATGGGCTAAAATTCGCAACGTGAGCTCAACTGATATTATCAGCCCTAGATTTTAATAAAAGTGACAAAACATGTTACCCTTATATCACCTAGATGTTTGTTTGTATTATCCATTTGTTAACTTATACTGGGGAAACCAAATTTACGAGCAAACTAAACACTTGTGTAAAAAGTTTAGCAAAATTTCTTGGAGTATACCTAGATTTTATAAAAGGACAAACATTTTACCTTTACTTTGGGTATTGAAATATTTAACAGTGGTGGAATTGCCTTTAGCTATAGAGTGAAATTTAATCTAAATGCTATTTATGAAACACAAAAGGGGCATTTTTCAGGAAATTGCAAGGTATAAAAAAGAGCATTGTTGGAACCAAATTAAAAAGCACTAAACAACTGTATTTGTATATTCTACCTCTCAATGATTTGAAGTAAAACATTTATTATAGCACCTTTTCAGAATAAAGAAATAACATTATGTGAACTACCAAATAAATGTTTTTGGTGAAATGGCTATATTACGTGAAAGCAAATGTCATATACAATGTATGTTGAATTTCCCTGATTTTTTAAAATCATTTTTTTTTTCCATGCCTATTCCTGGATTACTCAATTTCCCGGACACATTAAATGTTTTCCAGGATCTGGTAAATCCTGGTGTCATATCAGGTGACCTCAATTGGATTGTTCACTAGAGATAGAATTGTTGAGTCTTAAGTCCTTAACCTTTTAAATTTTTATCTCCAAACCATTGAAATTGGTGCGACATTTAAAATCGAGGAGCTTATAGGTTTTATCGGAATGAACATTAGTGCTTTTTACAATCTTCAAAGCTTTCGATAGTCGTTTTAATTCCATCCATCCGCAAAACGAGATAAAAGCGAGGAAGACGACAACATCCTACAATTTAAATTTATAATTAGCTTTGATTTGCTTTTTCGGAAAATCACTAACGCATCGACGAATTTGCTGAAACAATAGTTCTACCAACTTCCTCCTAAATCTAGTCTTAATTTCCTAAAAGCCCAACTTCGTGGAAAAAAAAATATATCGAGGTTTAAGGCGAACACCATTGTATTTTTAAAAATAGTTTTAATTCGTACGACAAAACCTAACCGACTACAGTTCAGTTTATAAACAAAAGACAATACTTTGTTTGTTTGGATGTATCCAAAACGAGTCTTGCAATACATTGGCAATTGTTATCACAACAATCAACGAGCATGCATTCACGATGCTTATAATACTGAATAGAGGGCATTCAATTAGCGCCCCCTAGTGGCGTATGGACTTTATTCGTGGCATTTTATCATCGAGTCACCTTTGTCACCCTTGAGACTGTCCAACTTAGGCAGACATCAGTCTTGTAGTCTTTTTATATTTTCTCGAGATTGTTTGTATGATTTTCTAGTCACGATTAGTGATGAATATATTTCGTCGATGAATTGTAGTAATGCCCGAAATGTCGCGTTTAAGTTTGCAATTAAAATTGATCAGAATTTGATGCTTTTGTTATGGAACTTATAAGTCTTGTGGTCTGTGATATGGATCATATGGTGCATGGTGGAAGATATTTCAGTTAGTTGTGCAATCAACAACAGTAAGTATGGTTGGATAAAGGCCCGTTCGCAATTGACAGTGTCGCGGTATGGCATCACTAGGACTAAAACTTCTACGCATAATACAATTACGCCTCACCAACCACGCCTTAATGACTAACGCATAGTACGCCTAAAAATTATACGGCTAAGTGAAGTAACCCGTCCCTTACCCAAACTAACCTATCCGTGCCAAATGTTTCGTACCGAATAGCTGGATAGGTTAGTTTGGGTTAGTGCGGGTTAGGCAGCGCCGCAGGCCGGCGTAACGGCTTAGGCGTAAATTTCAATAGGCGTAAAATCTGTTATGCGTAGTAGTATTAGGTGTAGTTGGTAAGGCGCAATTGTATTATGCGTGAAAGTTTTAGGCGTAGTGACGCGGTTCCCAGTGTCGCGATGCGTTAAAATCAAGCCTTGTAGCATTTGACATCATAGTCTAGCGTCAAAATGACACCGTGGTTCAAGGCCCGTTCTCAATTGCCAAAAATCGTGCCGCACCGAACCGCTCGTACAGATTGCGCATGCGCATCTTTATATGGGCGGTGCTTAGAGACGTCAAATGGGCTGCCGGAGCGGGCTACGGCAAAGTTAAAAGTTAGTCAACTTTGTCGCATACGGCTAGCTGGCCTAGTGCTGTGATTGGCTGTTTTTGACACGCCTCTTTGCCGTGTGCTGCCCTCTGTTGGCTATTTTCGGCAACCACTGAGCAAAATACGCAAAATGGCATTCAATTCAATCAGAATTGTATTGATGGGATCACATTAAGAAATCAAAATGCTTGTGTTTATACATAGGCAAGTTATTTTTACAGTTATTATTGTTTGATAGGTGCAAAATAGATTGACGCGCTCTTTGGCGCCTTTCTTTGTTGTATTGCTGTGTGATTGGCTGTTTAAAACTGCAGCGCCACGTACATGTTATTTTGATTGTGAACTGCAGCGCCTTTTTTTCTCTTGCGTGTGACGTCATTCGCTATCACGCTGCATTGGACCGCACCGCACATCTGCCAATTGTGAACGGGTCTTAACAATTGCCCGTAACGCCCTTGCGGCGTGACAAAAATAGCCAATCACAGCTAGGGAAACCAAGCGGCAAAGTTGACTTAGTTTTTACAATGCCACTAGAGTCCTTGTCAATAACAAATATTTGGCATTAGCTTATTGATTTCATGGGAGCCCAAAAAAGCAGGGCATTACCATATATGAGCTGTCTTAAATCAGTTGTCCGGATATTTTACTTTTTAACATAGAAACTGCATCAAAGCGTTGTCTTACCGCGCATGTACAATTAAGTTTCTTAATTTTAGAATCAGAACTGCATCGTGGCCCCTTGAATGAGACATTTAACCTAAGACAATGTTTGACCTTGAACCTGTAAGTTACTGAACTGATCGACTTATAGCATATCTTTTTTGACAGACTTTCCCGATAGGAGGCGCTACCGTAGCGATGAGGTTTCGCTTAAACTACAACTCTGCATTACTACCACGCTACACATCCGCAAGCTTACGCTACCATTTTAATAGTAATCCACATTGTTGTGATGCCTGCCAAAGACGCATATATGCCACCAGGGAGCGCTGTTGGAGAATCAGGCTAATGTCACGACGCTCGAGGCGCTAACATCGCGCGAATCTCATTCTCGCATATTTTAACGAACATTTTAACCTAATAATGAACGCGAACATCGATTGCTGAACGCATGCGCAGTACGGTACGGTCGAAATGATCCTCTGGCCGTGTTTTCAATTGGAAATTAACTTCCAACCGTGTTGAATATTGAAAACGGTGGGCCGTAATACGTTATTAGTTTTAATTAGGCAGCCAAATTGAACGGAGATTGAAGCGTTTCAAATTCAGCTAAATGAGTTTTTGGTATATTGAGCGACGATGGGTGTATCCAGCATATCAGGATGCATTAGGGACGAAGATAACACTTTCTTCTCATGTTTTTCATGTAGCACTTGTACACTTGTAACAGTCTTAATTGATATATCTTATACGAGGCGGCCATCTTCGGGAACCAACTAACGTGGCAAAATCCATTGGAAGCTATTCGAGATGGGTCATGAAAGAGTAACAATCTCCATAAACAAATGACTATCGTAAAAATCTCTAACGAATAACATGAAACATAAACAAGTGCTGAAATAAAGCTGCATCTTAATTCGTGGACATCTTGATTTTCAAGTTATGCAGGGTGGAACTATACCTCACTTATTTTTCTTAAATCATATAATGATGGAAATCCAGATTATATCTATTTAGCCCTAACACTTAGAACTTATGAAAATGAAGATAAAGATCTGTTTATAGTTAATCAACTGTTTTCGTCTTTATTGGCAATTATATAAAGTTGTTACAATGTTTTTAAGAAAGGGGAAAAGCCAATACCCTGCAACACAGTGATGTACTGCAGTGAAGCACCTACACGTAATGGGCTTATAGCAACGAAAGCTTCACTGCACTGCACAATTGTACTGCAGTGTAGCTACCAATTGTCTTTTTCACTTTCTTAAAAATATTATAACAAATTTAAATAATTTCCAATAAAGACAAAAACAGATAATTTTATACAAACAGATCATGTTCTTCATTTCACTAATTTGATATTTAGTCCTAAGTGTTACGGCTAAAAAGTTATGATTTGACTTTCCGTGAAAAAAATTAGCCATGGATAAAATCTAAATACATGCACATTTTTTGGATAGCACCCCTTGTATATTAAGCTTTTCATGGTTAATTCAACATCGTTAAAATATTTCGAATAATTTGCTATTTTACATAATGTTGTATTAAGGCTTCCTCTAAATATATTCTTGGAGGTTTCCAGAAAAGTACATTATATTAAAATTCTAGTTATACTTCAAGGATTTTTACTAAGGTTTCTCTAGTGCAACCTATACACAAAGAAACCTTATTTATAATCTGCATTCAAACCTAAAATTAGAAATTTACTGTGATAGAAATTTTATCGCATTTATAACAGCTACAAACTTATACGTAAGGAATATTTAAATTTTAGTCAATGATATCCCCACATTTTTAAAGTCATACACTATAGATAAGAAAGCGTTTTTTAGTTTCTAAATTGATATTCAAAACTATTTGAGATCAGACTAAAAGTTTATATTACACGCTAAAAAAGTTGGGTTAAACGGTAACTCATTTTGTTGGGTTACTGATACTCAGTTTTGTGATTTCTGTGTAACACAATAATAAGCAAATTGCTATATGTAACCAAATCAGCTGGGTTTTTGAGGTATATAAATATATGAAAGTTTAATATTATTATAAGTTGTCTATTTGACACCATACAAATTAACCCCCCAACTTCAAAGTAGGCCTACAATTTTTGCATGTTTTTTCATGTAATGTTATTTTTCCAGTTTACTATAAATAAGGTACATGTATATGGTTTTACAAGATATAATATGATCACTCTGTATATAAAACTTGTAGGACTAATTTTAATTTTTGAATTTACCCCAACATTTAATCTTTACACAAGGTTGTGTATAAAGTTACCCAATTATGAGTTGATTATAAATGGCACAAAGTTCACATTAAGCCAATTCTTGGCATATTTTAACCAAAACCTGATTTGGTAACTGTAATCCAACATTTGGTTCCACTTAAATTAAACCCAATGTTCATTTAATATAAGTATGTCAATATAGCTAGCACTCAGATTAGAGTTAGATCTGGGTTAAATTTTAACCCATCGTTTTTTATGCGTATATAGTGAATATACATATATTTAACATTTGGTTCACGAAGATGGCTGAAATACGGCACGGTTTCCTCCAAGTGCCGTAAAACTTGAAAATGATATCCATGCAAGGAGGCCCCAATTGATTTTAGGATCCTGTAGAAAAAGCCATAATCTTATAGGTTAGGTCACAACTCATCTCTTGTCACGTGATGCATTCCCTAGCACAGACTGTTCATAAAAAGCTTGTTTCGTACAAGACGATCTCCAAGGATTGCAGCGTATAAATAAATAAACCGATCCGCACGCCACATTATTGCTAAAGCTCGAAATGAAATACGATGGCACGAATCCAGCCCAAGTTTTTATCAAAATTCATGGAAATTGGAGATAGCAACGAAGAAAAGTTATTTCTTACAACTATACGAAGGCTTTTCGTAAAGCCGCGACGAGACGCGCTACTTTCCGAAACACCCTTAATCCATATAGCAAAAGTGCATTTTGTAGGAGAATATATGGACCTTATGCAAAATTTTACGTCTACGTTCATTGTATTAATGGAGAGAGGGAAATTTGTTCCCCATCAAATCTCAATGCTTATAATAGACATGTACATGTATATCGATCATCGTAATAGATTTGTCACGTGATTGCAACCCCTTAAGGAAATACGCGTGATGGTTATTAAAGGGAATAGCAGACAGTTTTTGGTAGAATAGATTTTTGACTAGGAATTATAGAAAATAATATAGATTTCATAGAGATTTTTAAAAATTGTTAAATTATAGAAAATAATATTTTTAAAAATCGTTAAAATTGTTATGGAATTGTTTGTTCATCAGCATTGGGGTCATGCATAAATGATGTCTCGCAAAAACAGAGCTTTTTTGATCATGTCACGGATCGTCACAATTTTATAAACACCCCCCCCCCCCCCCTCCTATTTAATTATGTCACAAACTCTTAACCCCCCTCCCATTCTCCAGGCAAAAAACCCAACATTAAATAATTTTTAAAATTATAAATAAATCTCACAAGGTTATTAAATCACGAATTTTTTTATAATAATATAAATTTTAATTTATATAAAATTGAAATTATACATTCATGCATCTTCAATTAACTAATTGTCATTCAGTTCAAGCCTCTTTCTCCCCTACAATTTTTTAATAAAAATTGTGACATAACGCCATGACTGACTCCCCCCCCACTTTTGTCACAATCTGTCACAAAAAGCTGGACCCCCTCCCCCCACAAGCGTGACATCATTTATGCATGGCGAATAAAAATATCTTAAAAACTATCAATGAAATGATGCATATTCACAAATTTAGCTTTAACCAAGATGTATTTCTTCTTAATATCAAACTTAATTAAAAAATGCAGCTTACTTTATGATAAAACTAGCAAAATACATGTACAAATTGCATTTTTGAAATATCGTAGGTTGGCAATCTAGCATAGCATTCGTGCATTGCGGACATATGAGAATCTAAAATAGCATTCGCAAATTAGCGATCTGCAATTAAATTTACATTATATTTGCGACATTTAATTGCAAATAACTAATTTGCGAATTTGAATTTTAAATTCATGTATACTCGCAACTCCGTAAAGCACTAGTGCTATATGCTAGATTGCCAACCTACGATAAATCCAAATTTTGTACATGTATTTCGCCAGTTTTATCATAAAGTAAGCTGCGCATTTTTTAATTAAGTTTGATATTAAGAGTAAATACATCTTGGTTAAAGCTAATTCGTACATATGCATCATTTCATCGATAGTTTTAAAGATATTTTCATACAAATAATAAATGTGGTGACCGATTAATCATCAAATTAGGTTTTTATAGCTCCCCACTATACATAAATAAACGTTGCATTTTGAAAGACCATTTCCACATAAAATTATTCATTAGGTTCGTATACAGAAATAACTTTTTTCATTGTCCAGCAGCGCACTTTAAAAGCCGGACAATGGCTCGCCGGAAGTCGACGTTAAAAATCGTGTAGATGACCGGATTAAGGGCTGAATTGACGTATCCTAACCACGTTATGAAGTTCTCCAACCTAGGAGATAGTGAACAACGTTGGCAGAATGGGGTGACGACATACATGGTGAAAAAGGGTAACCAGCACACCACAAAGACCCCCATGACGATGCCCAAAATACGAGCAGCCCTTCTTTCTTTAGACAACGATATTTTCTGTCTTTCTTCCACAAACTGATGAATTGGAGATTGGTCACTCACTTTGGAGTCTGCTTTCTGAAGTTGTTGCTGGACATCGCTGACCGATTCATCCGGTTGAATAGCATGACAAGTAGATTCCTCCTGAATAGGAGTGTGGTCATTATGGTTGTCCTCCTTATTGGCACCTCTAGAAGACGACGACGTCTTACAATGTCGTTGCTGGTGTTGTTGCACAGTTTTAGCCCTTTCCCTCAAACGTCTTTTGGTAGCCACGAATATCTTGAGGTAGACAATGGTCATCACAATAAGTGGTATGAAAAAAGATCCACAGGCCGAATAGATGACGTAACCCCTCTGCGAAGTGAGCTTACAATCAGCGTGTTCGTCCAGATTTCCTGGCCAATCATTCCAGCCAATGAGAGGAGGCAGACAGATGACCCCGCTGATGACCCACACCGAAAAGATGGCCAACACGACCCGTTTCAACGTCCTTTTTCGAGCATAGTTGATGGGGTCGTGGATGGCCCTGTAACGGTCAGTTGCAATGGCGCACAAATTCAAAATGGAGGCTGTGCAACAGAGGACGTCAAAGGTCAACCACATTTCACATAGGGGTAGACCGAACATCCAACGACGGAAAAGGGTGTGGACGATGTTAAAGGGCATGACCAGAACAGCCACAGTGAGGTCAGCTACAGCCAAAGATACCAGGAAGAAGTTTTGAGCAATCCGTAAGGGTTTGTAGGTGAAGACGGATAAAATGACCAGTACATTGCCAGCCACTGTTGAGGCAAGGATGACGGACAAAAAGACGGAAGTTAGGATTGCTTCCGGTAAGGGCATGGCCAAGCCGAACGAAAGGCTGCCGTTTAACGATGAATCCACATCCATTTAACTGACTTTGGTGGAGAGACGAAGGACGGAGTCACAGTGATGATTTCCCATCGTTTAATGGTGACCAATTGCGAGCCGAGCTTTCATAGAGTGACCGTCAGCGCCACTGACCTCGAAGATGACACATCTTCTTCTCATCTCGTCTATTTTAAGCTGATTTAATTAAGACGAAATGAAATGTTCGTGTGGCTCCACCTGCATTCAAATGCTGCACTAGAAATCCGAAAGTCCCTCGAAAAGGGCACAACTATTTTGTAGTGCATACCAACCGCTCGTACACAAATATTTGGTTGACAGAAGACTAAAAGTCACTTGTAGAGCACGCAAGTCGTTTGTAGAGCACACAAGTGATTGTAGAGCAATCAAGTCACTTGCAAAGCACACAAGTCCTTGTAGAGCACACAAGTCGTTTGTAGAGCACACAAGTGATTGTAGAGCAATCAAGTCACTTGCAAAGCACACAAGTCCTTGTAGAGCACACAAGTGATTGTAGAGCACACCAACCGCTCGTACACAAACGTTTAGCTAACAGAAGACTAAAAGTCACTTGTAGAGCACGCAAGTCCTTTGTAGAGCACACAAGTCGTTTGTAGAGCACACAAGTGATTGTAGAGCACTCAAGTCACTTGCAAAGCACACAAGTC
>JAQGCC010006477.1:0-10184 GCA_034698905.1 Xestoiulus laeticollis
TTCAGACTTTTCACTGATGCAAGTCAGGAAGCCATGGGAGCAGTGTTAGTACAGGGTGACCATGCGCCTTACCATGTTATTGAAAATGCATCCAAATTGTTTAACCCGGCTCAGAGGAATTACTCCACCACCGAAAGAGAGGCGTTGGCAGTAATTTGGGCCATAGGAGAGTTTAGAGGATACATTTAGGGCATGCCATTCGTGGTGCACACCGACCATAGACCATTTAGATGGTTAATCACACTAAACAACCCACAAGGTAGATTAGCGAGGTGGGCCTTAGCTGTCCAAAATATGTAATTGATGTAGAATACATCCCAGGAAAACTGAATGTTTTGGCTGACCTAATGTCAAGACCTACAGAAAGGGAGGATACACCTCAGAACCTGTAGTGTTGATACACAGGCCATCAAGGAATTCAAGGAACATACTTGAGAGCCTTGGAAAAATACTTTTAGCCAGGGATGAAAAAGAGCATTGCAAATTACGTTGAGAAATGTAATTTGGGTGCCAAATTCAAGCCTGAAAATACCAAAAAGGACGCTGTTTACACCAGTCCACCCAATTACAGGTAGATTTGAGGCCATTAGTGTAGACTTAGTGGGACCTTTACCTCGAACCAAGTATGGGAACACTAGTATTTTCACAGTTAGTGACATTATGACAGGGTACCTAGAAATGTTTCCAGTTGTTGACACCAGGGTAGAAACCATCATACCTTTAATTGTCAACAAAATTTGCCTTAGATAAGGGACTCCAAAAACCATCAAATGTGATAATGGACACAAGTTCATGTCAGCTATGATCCAACAGGTTGCTACCACCATGGGCATTGAGATGCAAAGAGTTGCAGTTTACCATCCTCAAGCAAACCCAGTGGAACGCAAACACAGGGATCTAAAGGCAAAATTGGCCATTGCAGTGCTTGGCAACCATGATGAATGGGATACCCATGTAGCATCAGTCAGGTGGGCCATGAATACTGCAGTGAATTCATCCATGGGACATTCACCATTCTTTTAGGAGTTTGGTAGATTAGGAAGATCTCCACGAGACAATCTTGTCAACTTCCACAAGATATGCCATGACAGGAGCTTCATTAGCACTACTCTGACAGAGCATTTGGCTCACATGTCAGGTATTTTACTAAATGTAAAATCCCGTCTGGAAAAGGCTCAAGATGCTCGAAGAACAGAGCATAATGAGGGACTAGTTGGAAATAAATTTGAAGTAGGAGATAAAGTATTGACAGCTACTCACCCAATCAGCTCAGCTGCCAAGGGATTCTCAGCCAAATTTGCTCCACGAAGAGATGGACCTTATGTCGTCTCTAAAGTCATCAGTCCAAACACTTATGAGATTTGGGACACTTCTAGAGACATGAAATTAGGAGTTATTAATGAAAAGGAAATCCGCAAATGTCCTGAACACGATGAATCTGAAATGTAAAAAGAAAACTTACCTATTTTACGTCAGAAGAAGCGTGGGAGACCACCAAAATCATCCCCGAAGATCACTCATCCCAAACCAGCTGATGTTGAAGACAAGGCTGAGACCAGTGATGAAGTTGATCTTGATCTGTTTGATGATTCGGATCTTGAGTCGTCAAATGCATCCTCGCAAAAGGTGAAACCTGGAAGAAAAATGGATTTTGTTATGGAAGCAAACTCATTCCCAACACAGCCATCTGTGCTAGGTGAGCATGCTGTTGTTTTGCCTAAAAAAACTAACATACTTGAGCATGCACAAACTGAAAAAGGGGAGGAGTCGCATGCAAACTCACAAACTTCAAGATCAGGGCGCGAAATTCGAAAACCTGCGCGTTTTAACTTAGTTGAAACAGAAAATCTAACTGACCAAATTGATGAATGCATTGCCACTTATTCAAAAGATAGATTTTATCGGTTAACTCAAATTGCCAGGGAATATGTAGTCCAACAGGGGGTACGTACAAAGGAATTGAGGGATTTTGCATGCCAAAAATTGATTTTAAAACATTTTGAACAACTTGAAGAGTTAAACCAGAAGTATGGGGGGTTTGCAAACAAGTACAAAACCACTTTATTCAAAGTAATCACCGCTGCGCGAGTATTTTCCCAGAGAAATTTACCAGATGCCTGGATACCCCAGTATCCAGACATCTATCACCCGTTGTTTTACAACAACATTGAGGTCCAAACAGCAGACCAACTTCTCACAGAATACGTGGGATTTAGGCAGTTAAATGAAAACCCAGAAAATCAAGTGGTCTTAAACCTTTTGACATTTGACAGTCAGATCCCAGAGCAGAACACCCAAGAAAAGACTTTGGTGAACCAAAATCACCCTTTTCCCACCAGTGGGGGAGCTATAAAAGGGGGGCCTGTAAAGAAGGCTATAAGGGGAAATAGCTTTCTTGAAAATATAAGGCCCTGGGTGCCCGCCATAAGTGTTGAAAGATTTTTGAATCTGTTAGGACCATTAAACATTCCAAAATTTCTGGAGAAGGGTATAAATGGATCAGAAAGTGGAGTTTCTACACTCAAACGTTCACATAGCCTGACAGAATCCCAAAATTCAGTAGAGGTCAATGATAACATGACCAACGAAGACTTGGAGAATAACGCTAGATGGGCTGACGAGAGCAAGTGTGCTAAGGTAGTAGAAAGCCAAGAAGGCGAGGAAAATATCGAAAGTGCAAGTGTCTTACCTTTAGATACGCACATTCGCCCTCGCCAGCTTCGCAAAGGACAGGTAAAAACTTGGTACAAGTACCAATCACCGTTAAAAGCGCGCGAATCCCCACAGCAGACGCCATTGAAACTTGCCGCGCTTTCGTGCAGACGGAATCTGTCTCCGGAAGCATGGGAGGGCGCTAGACGCTGGAGCGCGTCATTTCCCGGCTCTCGTGAGCGAATGAGATCTCGCGCACCCCCAAAAGTCAGATCTCTGCCAACCTCTGTGCAGGCAAGTCCTCACCTCTTTTCTCTTTGTACAAAGACAAAGAAGGTGGGAAATAGTTGCTTTTCTGAAAGTTTTATCGCCAAAAATAAGCGCAAAAAGTCCAGCAGAGGAAGTAGGCGAATGGAAGGGTCGTCAGGAGACTCAAAACCTCAACAGGGTGAGTCGTCAACACCGTTTGGTGAAAAGTTTGAGCCTTTGACACAATCCAAAATGGCGGATTTAAACCCAGGCCAGATCCAACACCAGGATGGCGATGGACAAGCCCATGGCCTCGCCAGTTTCAGCGCTCCTGAGAGGCCCGAGAGGCCTAGAACCTTGGATTTGTCCCCCGTGAACACGCCAGCCACCCAAAAGAGCAGCCATTGAATAGCGGTGAAAATAGTGAAATTTTTGATCAGCGGGGATATAATGTCCAAAACACGGCAAGCGATAGCCCGGTCGTTGGCTACGCCGTACTATGTGCACAACGCGACATTCTTTGCAGGCGCTTAAAAGAAAACGCCATGGAACGTTCGCGTTGGTTAAACCGTGCCTTAGCTCGCGATACGCACGAGCTGCAGTATCTAGCCAAGCAATCAACGGATATGCCATTAATGGCCGGAACATCATCTCCAGAAGGAATGGGTGAGTCAAGCATGACTTTTACAATTGACCCCAGAAGTATTAGGGACATTGCCTCCACCCTTAGAGAGATGTTTTCCCAGGACCCGAAACTTCCAGTCGAGCTTGGCCCCTTTCGTCATTATTTGGATCATGAAAGTCCAGCTGAGTTGCTATGGAGCAACATCAGTCGCTCATTCGAGCCAATAATCCCAATGTTAGGCCCCAATCACAACCAGGGAGACCCTTACTATGCACCCCTGAGTCAGCCAAACACGGTGTCATCCGGATTGCTCCTCATCAGTGAACTCACAACAAGGAGAAATTATGGACGAACTATCAGACAAAGATTGTAAAGTTCTCCAAGCTGAATTCGAACAATTCTCCTCGAATATTGATTTAATTGACGTAGTGGAAGCCGCTAAGGAATTAGATAGGGAAACCCCGGTAAATTTAGATGCTACGGACATTAAGGACGAAGACCAATATTGCACGCCTTTCCCCCGTAATGTCCTTACCGGAAATTGATTCTCCAGCGGATATTGCAGTAGACGCTTCGACACCAGATGTCCCAACTCAGGCCTCAGCTGAGATCATCAAAAGTACTGAGGGGGAGGAGTTTTCATGCGAAATACAGTCAGCTGACCAAACACCCTTTCTCCCTCAGGATCCCTCCATAGCTCAGGCCCCAGAAATAATACCTCCTCCGGCACCCATCGAAGATGATCCATGGGTGCAAAGTTGGCCTGAGAACTTTTCGGATTTGGACGAATCCGTCGATAGTGAGCTTTCTCAAAATAACCCTCGCGAATCTCAACAGCCCAATTTTGAAATTCCCGCGATAAATCCTGATCAAGAACGTCGCCGCGCCGTGGAAGAAGCAAAGGCCTTCTTCCATACGCAGGATTTTGATTTTGTTTGCGAACGCGATGGGAGGTCTTGGCTCACGCCTGAGCCTGAAGACGAGCCAGTATTAAAGAAAAACCCCGTACCAGAGCTAATAGTAACACCCCAGGAGCTGCCTGACAGTGTTAATACAACTAGGAAACAGCTCCTGGGAGAACTTGCGAAACACCAGCTACAGAATGTGCCTGGCAAAGCCACGCCAGATGAGCAGTTAGTAGGTTTGCCGCCATCACCAAATCATCAGCCTATTCTCAGTGCAGCCACCTCTATGGAACTCTCTGAGAAAGATAAATATTGCCTGGCTCATCTGACAAGACTTACCCCCTTGTTACCATTACATCCGGAACAATTTTCCAACATCCGCGGTGTCGTAGACACAAGCCCGTGTGTTTTACCTGTGCATGCGGTTTTAGCAAGTGTTTCGCGTGATTCAAGTTCTAGTTTGAATCCTAACATCGCGCCTTTTGTGCCAAAAGTGTTAGCTGTGTCTTCTCCACCGCCCCCAATTCCGGTACGCGAGAAGTCAATTCCAATACCGCTACCTGTTCACCCACCCCAACCTTGTGGTGGAGCGCATCCAAAGGACATTAAACCCCAGCAGCCTGAGCAGCAGCAGCAGGTAGTGCAGCAGCCACTACACCAGCAGCCGCAGCCACGTCAGCCAGCTGAACCAAACTTTTACGGTTTGTCAGATGCTGCACGTGGATATCGTCTCCGGCAACATCGTCGTAAGGCTAAAGAAGAAGCTTGGGTTCGTAGGAACGATCCCAACTTCATACCATCTGGACGTCTTGTAACAGGCAAACGTCATCCGGAGCAGCCTTCGCCAAAGCCAGCTTCAACTGAAAGGCTTATACCCAAGTTTCCGCCACTTCCGGATCCGGCAAAGTGGGTATGTCGTAATGGCCGCAAAGTTCGTCCCAGGCCCACCTCCGCAAGACCCCGATAGCAAGGGAGCGCCATTTTGTGGCTAAGTGAGTTGATATGCTAATTTTGTGGGGACCATTTTCATTTGCATAATGGGGATATTTTTTTTTTAAGTTTATTTCATGTGTGCACCCCTTTTTGTATTTGCATAATTTCGCATGTTTAATATATTCCTCGTATTCGCGTTTGGATGTGATTCGGGATATGTGCAATTGCCACATGTGTTCATTTTTCTACATAATCAATCTGAAGTTCCTACTTTTACGCTTAGACCTTTGTCGGTGCCTTATTCCCCAGGTCTCCCACCACTTTATTATCTGTTACATTATCTCACCTTATTTTAAATTTTATTATTCGTGCCACAATTTTACGGTAGTGTAATCTTTACATTTTATACTTGATTATGTAATTGGCATATTTCGAGCCTTACACACGACAGTGTGAAGGCAACTGTGTGCATGCTCATTTTTAAAGTTTAAACTTCCCGCGCTTTTACGTATCGCACGCATGTATTCATTTTTGCATGTAAGGGGAGTGGTGTGTATCTTTTGGTTTGGTTTGGGAAATTGACCCCATGCAAAGCTTGCATTGCCTGTCCTCAATTTGGGGGGCTTTAAGGAGAGATCTAATAAAGTATCAAAATTTTGTTTTAAATTTCAAAAATTTAGCAAATTTTAAATTTTGGTTTGGTACTTAGGCCTAGAAATTTAGCTAAGCCTACAGCCTTAAGCCTAAGGCATTTTTACCAGTGGTGACTCATTCTGAGTCACCACTAGGCTTAGGACCCCCTAAGGCTGCAGCTGCACATGGCAGGGGTCCCAACCGACAAAACTAAAGAACGCACAACGTAATGGTAACCCGGCCATTACGTCAACTAAGGTTTGCTTCCTGGTTAGAGAAAACCAGCCAACTTTCGAATCAGCTGTGCAGGCCATTGGTCAGCTTGCATGAGGATTTCATTTGAAATTCCCTTATAAGCTGGCTTTTAGGCTGCAACAGGCAGAGAAGCTGGAAAAGAGCTGAGAACCGGAAGCAGACTGACTGGATGATTCCAGTAAGTAAGAGTTTCATTTTTAACTTAGCTTTTATTGAAGAATTGTTACAACTCCTTTTACAAGTGTTAAAGTTAGCAATTTGTTTGAATTCACTTTACTGCTCACCTTAAACCAATTCCAAGCTGCTGAAGTCCTGGCTTCTCCCCTCAATTAATCACCAGTGGAAAACCTATAAGGAAGGAATTGTAAATCATTTAATGCCTGAGTACACTCCATGTCTTATATCTTTATTAAAGTTCTTTAATATAAAAATTGTTTTTTATCACACTCAATAACTGAGCTTTTGAACCGTCTCCGCGGATGTTGAAAGGTAGTGCTTTCTTACGTTGAAAGAATTCCGTCAGCGAGGTTTTGGAAAACAACTTTAGAGTATTTTATTTTGAAGATTCAGAATATTTGGGAATCGGGAAAGTTGAAGTTTATTTGGGAAGTGTTGTGACTGTGTACTTGAGTATCTTACAGGTCACAAGAATTAGAACAAACATCCAGAAGTCTAAGGAAGAAATCCAGCGGGAGAAGAAGCAGGTAAGTGAAATTTAAATATTTGAATTTCGCGCTTTATGCTCACCGGCACACGCCATAGCAATCAGCTGTGTAGCGCGTGGCAAGTGAGCACGCTTATCATCCCAGGGGATCCCTTGTTAGTAGAGGGTCAGGTTGGGGGTAAGTCCTGGTGGCTCACCCAACGGACACCTCGTCCTGGAACTCTCCTGCCATCTGGTGGAGAATTGGGAAACCACACGCCATCTTGAAAAGTTGAAGTTCTCCAGAGGCAGGGAGTGTGCTGTCACCACTGGGTTGGGAGACGGTATCTGTTTTAAGTAGGAATTTATTTTCGGACCGTCACCCCGTGCGATATATGTACGTAAATGACTATAAAATAACCAACTAAAAATGACAAATAGGACCAAAAAATTACCAACTAAAAATGACCAAAAAAAATCAAAAATTGACGTCAACATAGGCCATTCCATAACTGGCCTGAGAATAAATAATAATTTGCATCCTTAATGGTCATGTTATGGTCAATAGTGTTATATTTTTAATTGTAATTGATTGCATGATTCATATAAAATTGATATAATTCATATATTGTATATTTATATAATGTAAATTAATTGCATCCTCAATTAATGATCAGCAGAAGTAAATATATAAGCACCCCTTAATGGCAACAAGGGTCGAAAAAAGTAGATCCGAGATTAGTCACATAGTGTATACCCAGATAGGGTATACATGTACATGTATATGGGAGGCTATATGCCGCTATTGTTGCTCAAAAGATTTAAAATATAATACTAAGAAACTTTTTATCATAAATTTAGACCTTTTCAGAATAGCTGCATCTATCTTACTGTTAGAAGAAGACACATGACGAAAGTATCTTAAGACATTTCATAAGTGTCTTACTATACAAAAATATATTTATGCTTTTCCACAAAATCATTTTAGAACACTACAAAAATGTCTTAAGACACTCGACGAAAGTATAATTTTTATATTTATGCATTTCACAAAATCATTTTAGAACACTACAAAAATGTCTTTCGACACTCGACGAAAGTATCTTAAGACATTTCATAAGTGTCTTACTATACAAAAATATATTTATGCATTCCACAAAATCATTTTAGAACACTACAAAAATGTCTTAAGACACTCGACAAAAGTATCTTAAGACATTTCATAAGTGTCTTATTATACAAAAATATATTTATGCATTACACAAAATCATTTTAGAACACTACAAAAATGTCTTAAGGCACTCGACGAAAGTATAATTTTTATATTTATACATTCCACAAAATCATTTTAAAACACTACAAAAATGTCTTAAGACATTTCATAAGTGTCTTATTATACAAAAATACATCTATGCATTACACAAAATCATTTTAGAACACTACAAAAATGTCTTAAGGCACTCGACGAAAGTATAATTTTTATATTTATACATTCCACAAAATCATTTTAAAACACTACAAAAATGTCTTAAGACATTTCATAAGTGTCTTATTGTACAAAAATATATTTATGCATTACACAAAATCATTTTAGAACACTACAAAAATGTCTTAAGACACTCGACGAAAGTATAATTTTAAAGCGCATTCCCTGCCTTTGAAGAATTGAACTTTCAAAATGGGGTGGATAGTTTAATAATTCTCCACCAGATGGCAGGAAGTTCTAGGACGAAGTGTCCGTTGGGTGTGCCACCAGGACTTAACCCCAACCTCACCTTCTACCAATTAACAGGTACCTTGGGGCGATTAAGTGCAATCACTTGGCGCGCGGTGAACAGCTGACTGTACTGTGGCGCGTGCCGGTGAGCGGGAAATTTGAAATTCAAACTTACACTTACCTTTCTCTTCTTAGACTGGGCCTCTCTCGTGGACTCCTAGATGCTTTCTTTTCCTCTGTGCAGGTGCTGGAAATAAATATTTATTCCCTCTCCCCACTTCTCAATTCCTACAGTTCCCCAAATTATACTCCCAATTAAAATACTTTAAAATTAACTTCCAAAGCCTCGCTGACGGAATTCCGTTAGCGTAGGAAGACTACCTTTTTGCCTCCGCGGAGACGGCTCAAAGGTTCAGTTATAGAGTGCAATAAAAGAATAACTTTTATATTAAAGAATTTTAATAAAAGTATAAAATAGGAACATATCGATATGACTTGAACTCGTCTAATTTTCAAATTTCTCTTTACAGAAATAACCACAGGGCATGCAACAATGATGTTATCAACATGCACTCCTGAGCAATACACTTAAGGTGAGTACAATGAAAATTCAAGAATTCAAAATTCTACAAACAGAGTTCCCATATAATGTTTCAAAAACAAAAATAAAAACAGAATAAAAATATTTAAAAGTAAAAATACTTGCGCTGGACTCATCCTTTTACAGCTCCTCCTGCTTTCACTAAAATGGTTGTGAGAGTGTGAGTGCTTTGAAAAGCCCATGGGCCAGCTTATATTGAAATTTCAAATAAATTCCAACCTAAGCTGACCAATGGTCTTATCAGCTGAGCAGGGAGTCTGTGGACTTCTTCCAACCAGGAAGTTATGTTTGCGTGATGTAACGTTTGTGTCATGCGTCTTCAGGTCTTGGACGGTTAGGACCCCTGCTGTGTGCAGCTGTGGGCCTGGGGGGCTTAAGCCTAGTTGTGACTCAGAATGAGTCACCACTGGCAAAAATGCCTTAGGCTTAAGATCTAGGCTTAGCCCCAAAAACTAGGGTTAACCCTGACCAAAATGTCCAAAATATCCCCAAAATATTCAAAAATTCATAATTTGAAATAATTTTGACAAGAATTCGGAAATCCTCTCACAATTTTTATATTTATGCATTCCACAAAATCATTTTAGAACACTACAAAAATGTCTTAAGACACTCGACAAAAGTATCTTAAGACATTTCATAAATGTCTTATTATAGAAAAATATATTTATGCATTACACAAAATCATCTTAGTACACTACAAAAATGTCTTAAGACACTTGACGAAAGTATATTAAGACATTTCATTAGTGTCTTATTATACAAAAATATATTTATGCATTACACAAAATTATTTTAGAACACTACAAAAATGTCTTTAGACACTCGACGAAAGAAAGACGGAGGAGACATTTTCATATTTATGCATTATACAAAATCATTTTTAAACACTACAAAAATGTCTTAAGACGCTCAACAAAAGTATAATTTTGTCGAGCGTTTACGATACATTTGTCGAGTGTCTTAAGACA
>JAQGCC010006478.1:0-10184 GCA_034698905.1 Xestoiulus laeticollis
ATTTTGAATAGGTTCGCGAATGATCAGTGCGAGCGTACCGTCCACACATCGTAATCGTGGTCGTTCGGCGGGAGTGTAGCCGCACCATTATTTTGTGCATATATGGACTTTGGACACCTACACTGTAAATTCCACCAGAAGTGATTTAAATAAGTTAATCTCATTCCAGAAACTATACAAAAAATGCTCACAAATGGCGATGTTTGTGCCAACTCGATGAACAACTGATCGATGATGGATTATATTTCCAGTATAGTGCGATTTGGAACGTTCAATTAAGTGGGAGATATGATATATTAAAGGAAGAACTGTTTTCTATCTGCACTCACCTATAAGGGCTGTCGCTATTATCGAGATCGTGTAAGTTGCTAGCACTCAACGAATGATTGATGATATTGGTGAGTCCTGTTGCCCACTCATTTCTCTGGGTCTCGTTCCTCAAGTCACTCGTGCTTCCTGATAGGTTTGTGTTACTTCCTCTGCTTTTCACGCTGGCCCCACTGTTGATCGTATTGTTGCCACCTGAAGGTGAATTTTTTTTCTTCACCCCCACCCCAAAATTGAAGAACCTGTGGAAGATTTGGAGAAAAGTGGATGCAGTTGATATACCAACGTTAAACATATCACATACAATAGAAATAAGCTTCTATGAATGGGTGATATGCAGGTTTTTTTACAAACCCTGGTCAAAAAACCAATAGAGAAATTGTATGGTTTTTTATTGTTATTTGGCCTTTTGGTTTCTATTGTTGAAATAAGGTCATTGAAAAATTCTGTTGATTTCAAACTTTCAAATGTTTCAATTTTTTTGTCCAATGATTTAGCTAATACATTCTATGAGCCAGTCATCACAAATCAATAAAAGTTCCATAGAATGATAGAAACCATTAAGACCAATAGATTTTCTCTATTGCTATCTATGGAATTTTAACCCAGGGAATACACTGCACACTGCTTATTGAAATCAACGTTTCCCTTAGCATGGACAGCATGGAGCATGGCATGGTCTTGAAATGCAGCAGTTCGATTGGGCAATCGGAAATTCCCGCCATCGGGAAACCAATCTAAACGCTGCATTTCAAGGCCATGCTCTATGCTATTCTATCATCTACGCTTTTTTACCCATAGTGTTATCAATATGCCATTACAACTTTTATGTGTGAACCTGGTCAAATTGCTCTTGACTTAAGTTTCTGAGAGAAAAAGTCGGTGATGTAAGGTCACATTTCCATGTTAGGGTGCAAAAAGGATGGATAAATGATGGACAGACAAGCAGATGTGGAATTGGAGAAAAAATGGAAGGATTTGTGTTTGAAAGACAAGTTACTGTAACCATTTTTGAATTTTATGCGATATGAGTTGTATAAAATTAGGCAATGGAATGTAGCTTTGCAGTTAAAATTTAATAACCACTTGTATGTAGAATTTTGAAAAATTTCGAGGAGATCTTGGAAATTAAAATAGTCTCAACTGGCCTTTTGAAGTTATACAAGTAGGCCTACATTCCAAGAAGGATTCATTAAGGCTGTATCACATAGACTTTATTGGAATTTCTGGCCTGTTTTTACCAAAATTTAAGCATTATTATATATGAAGTTCAGCGCCTCGTTATGTTGTAAGAGTTTTTAGCCTTGCATTTCCAATATGGCCGTCTTTATACTTCGGAAGAAGCCATCTTTGTAATTGGAATAGTCGAAACTGGCCTTTTCAGGAGTGTCAGGACATATGTTGCAAGTGCAATTCTAAAGACTCATAAGTCACCAAGGGGTGCTGAACAACATGTATACAAGGCTAACGTTACAAAGATGCTAAATCATGATTATAAAACGGTATACACAGGAGAATTTCTATTGCGTGTACAGTCTTTACAGTCATCTTAATTGATGAAACGGGTGACAAATAAATCGCCATCACCATCTTGAAAACCTCCCACAAAACCGAACCATTATCTCCAAAATGGCAATCCACCATTACACACTACCATGGCGGATGTGCATCAATCCCAAATTAGCTAGGTATTTCGATAGAAAAAAAAGGGGATGATTTATAAGGGCTTAATTCGTAGATGGAGCTGGTATGTTAGGCAATAAGGAAAAGATGATTGATTTGCATACCTTTTCTTGTGAGATGGCTGCACGGCATTGGCCAGAAGATTCTTGTAAACATCAGAACGTAGGAACCTGGGATAGCTATCTTTCTTCATTAGAGAGTAGACGTGCTGCTGGGCCGCATCAAATGTGAATCTGGTGGGATTTTTCATCGATTGTTGGGTGGCTTCTACAGTCTGACTATCCAGATTCACTTCACAGGGGGCCCCAGCAACCAGATATTCGCTATACAAGGGAGGAAAAGAACAATGAAAAATTAGATTTTTTTTTTCTTCATCATCTTTTCTTTTTTATGACTATGGAATTTAATAGACTGCCATCCACCAACTTTATTGTTATTCGAGGGGAATATAATGCGTAAAACACATATAGGAAGAAACTATCAAGATGCCTTGTCCCCCAAGAGAGCTATCTTTGTTAAAGAGTCTTGCGTTGGATGTGCGGTTAAAAGAATGCGGGATAACGATTTGACTAATGCACGGTAATTAAAGACCTATTATTTCGCCTCAAACCTTATAATGGGGGTCTTAAGAAACGCCTGCAAACCGATAAAGTGTCAGGGAAAAAATTGGGGTAACGGAAAATGTCGTTAAATGTGGCTGGTTTTTTTTTTTCTGGTATGTTTTGCTTGTTAAAACTGTAAATCCTTTACATTTTCCCAGAAGGTTTGCTCTTGAAATGTATTGTTTCAGTGGAGACATTATGGCAGAAATATGGTTCGGGATTTACGATCTTGTTGCAGATTGGTATTACATGCACGATACCGTTAATGCCAAGCCATTTAAGAGGGTCTACTAGCTATATACATGTACATGTATATAGGCTATATACATGTACATGTATAGTCGCAAAACCAATGGACAAATCTACCGGAGATAAGTTTGCACGTACTAATAAAGATAATTTAATAATAAAACACAAGTAGCACACAATATTGGAACTCGATTGGCCGAATATTGGAGCAATATTGGTTAAATTGGAAAAAAATTGGCCAATGAAACCTATATTCGACTGATAGTGGTCTAAGCTTATGCAATACTGGGCCAATATTGCGCTCTTATATTGGCAAAATGTTAACATTGCAATATTGTGCTAATTTTGAAAAATGCATTTTGCCTATAATTGGCCAATATTGAGTGCTACTTGGGAAGAATGTGTTATAAAATTGGATGTCTCCTTTACTTTAAAGTATATTTTGTTTATCGTTATCATCAGTGATAATTTAAAAATTAAATATTTTAACGGAATTTAATCTTTCAAGTGCATACTAAAAATCGATTTTAGTACGTATAGTGTAGGTGAGAGATTAAATTCAATTAACATATTTCTTTTTTTAAATTATCGCTGATAATAACAATAAACTTCAGATAGCAGATGATCTGCACATATCTGTAAAATTTGCAAGGATTGTTTGAGTATACAGATGAACCCCTCTTAGCTAATCAAATTGGGCCGATTTAAAATATTAGCTAGTAGAGGTTATTAAGCCTGAAATGTTTTATAAACTACAAGAGGTTATTAGCTAACATGATTAGCTAAGAGGGGTTCTATTGTACCCTTATTGATAAGACGGATAAATAACTGACATACAATGTAGATGATGCATAATACATGCCATAAAATTGGGTGTCGCTTAATATTCTGTGGGCGACAAAGGGCACATATGTGGAAGTGTACTAAAAACGTAATGAGCTATTATTGATTTTCCACAAAACATATACAGCTTGTAACTAAGTTTTTTTTGTACTAATATTTTAATATTGAAAGACTTTATGACCATGCACCTGTTCATAATATGCATTAAACTTATTCAGTATATCTATTAATTTATATATCTTGTAAGTTTTCACACAAATTTCTGGTTTATTACGGAATTCTTGCTTGGTTCAATTTTGCAATTTTATAATCATCATCATTTTTCAGGAGGACACACACACAAATTGTATAAAACTTTCATGTGCAACATTTAAATGGAAATGCTTTGGTTAATGCGTTAATTAATATGTTTATAAGCTATCTATTATACGAAAATAACATTACAATTATGGTCGCGCACATGTATATAACCATCACAAAACTTAAAAATTAATTCCTTGATTAAACATAACTGCAAAAATTACCCTTGTTAATGCAGATGATGTTATATGCTTAATAAGTTATTAAATTATCGTGTGTAATTGCCTGCAATGATCACTATCGCTTTAGCCTCACGCTTTAATCTAAACATCCATTAAACTTTGGAGCAGCTCAACTCCTGATTATAGGGTAATTACCAAATAATGAGTCGCAATGGGGCTTATTGATTATTTCTGTTGGCAATTACTGTTGATACAGTGTTGATCATCGGCATCGCAATCAAAATTAATTAACATTGTTTGGGGGTAATTTTGCTGTTTAATGGGAAGTTACACACCAAACTTTTATTTAATGAATTCGACGATTAAAACAACGAAACTGAAAAATAAAAGCTTAGCTTGCTTTAATCGTTGTTTAAATTTAGTGTGGTTTGGTGCACATGTATAGCTATATGTGCACAGCCACTCTTTAAACGACTTTTCCATATAATGGTCCTTTCTAATTATGGACCAAGTTGTCATGTGACCAGACAGTGTATGTCTCAGTGGGAAAATTATATAGTCGATTATAACTCCATTTATGAAAACATACAGGGTGGACTAAAAGTCAGTGTCATACACTTTTTTTCTTAAATCTTATACATATTAAAAATAAAATAAACAGTGTAATTTTTTACTTACTCGTAAATTTCTTTGACAAGTTTATCCACGTTTGACTTGGATGTTGCATGGAGGCATTCGACAGATTTCCAAAAACGTACGTTTTCGTGACTGTATTCTTTTAATAAATAACTTTCAAATTCTTGAATTCCAGTTGGGTCAGTTAAAAGATCGTGTAAGTTAATGGCCCATCGCCTTACGCGTTTTTCAGTAGGGATCTCCACACTAAAACATAGCAATATAAAATACTTATTGAGTAAATTATACATGTGACACATGAAATAAGGGATTACTGAGGTGACACACTCACATATTGTCGTTTTGGACCCAAAACGTGACGTCATCCGTTATCCACGGATTGGAAGGTTGGGTCCCAATAACCGCAGGGTCATAATCTGCATATACTTCACAGTGATGGATCAAACTATAAGGTTAACATAAGAGGCTTAATAGTGATTGACATTGCTCAAATCCAAGACATTTTCATAAGATTTCTGCGTACCTTTCAACAGCTTGTGAAACTTTTAAACGTGTTCGAGTTAATGCTTCTTTTAATTGAGTAATCTAGAAATTGATTGTATTAATAATACTAAATTAGATTGCCAGAAAAGATTATTTTCAAGCAATTTACTATAGTAGTACATTTACAAACAACATTAGCCTACGCAGGATTAATACACACCTGAGAAATTTGGAATTGTCAGGTAAATTAGACCTCAAATAGTTAGTGGAAAGATATTAATTTTGCCTTATTCTGGGAAATTTCCTATAAAAATCATGTCTTCTTTCACATGTACATGTAACTAGTTATTAGCTATCACAAAACAAAAGTTTACACATCTCACAATCGACTAAACTTTCATCTGTAAAATTGGGAATTACCCTTGTACATATTTGTAAATTTGAGTTGTCAAACTTAACTTTAAACTGAAAATGCCCATAATGAATATGGACTTTATTAAACTTAAGAATAGCATAGGCTTCTTGATTTTAATAAATTATCTTTTATGATTGTCTATAATTTCAGTTTTGCAAAGTATCCTTTATTTATCGATCTACTAGGTATTATGAAGTACTAATTTCATCAATTTGCAACCATTCTTCAATAAAATAGAATTGATAGAATTTAAATATAATTAAAAATGAGCATACTTCAAGAGCAAAGTCGTCTCTGCTCTTCTTTCTTTTTCTGGAATTATTTTGTCTTAAAGGCACAGGACAAGTCTCTAGGCTTGACAAACAGCCGGGCTGAAATGAGGCCAACAAACGGCATAACATAAACCAATGATGCATTCCAATAATTAATTTAGCACCATTATTGATCCTAATGTAATCCCTGTGATCCCAATCCCAACGTACCGGCGTCCAATGAACTCTCCAGTATGCACGTTCCTGACTGTCCACCACAATTTTATCTAATTTCTTCCTTTCCTTGGCCAACCTGCACGATGATTCAATCAATTAGCATTTGGATTTGATTAATGCTTTTATTGGTAGTTAATAAAGTTAATTACGCAGATATATCTAGAGGGACTCTGAAAACACATCCAAAAGGCAGCAGACAATACATGGCGTCGTTTGTTTAACGTTAACTGAAGAATGTTAAACTTCCTAGGTGTAAAATTATATCCAATCTCATATATGGATAAATATGAAATATTCTTTATACACATGTACTTCTACATCTACATGTATGTCTGAAAACATTTATGGTCATATATTGGTCATGTAAATGTATTTGGCCACCAACACCCCAGAATGTTGTACTATTCCTATTGAAAAATCTCATGGTATGACACCCAGTTGATTATGAGATTATACACATGTACATTTACATATATGTCTGAAAACATTTATGGTCATATATGGACATGTGCGTGAATTTGTCACAACATCTTTAATGTAAGGGACTCATTGCATAGATTCCCATAGAATAAAATACATTTGATAGTGGAATTTCATTTGGTCCGATTGCTGGTTTTATATAGTCTATTACTAGTCTCATTAACATGTTCCATAATCTCGTTATTCTCATAGACGGTTTTTTAATTTTTTTTTTCACTTGAGGCACTTTTATTTAACTTTTAAACATGGATGCAATTTGAATCCATTGAATATATTTTAGTATTGATAGTTTGACATTCTTCATTGTAGTAGCTGTACTTTTAAATCCTATAGGAGGCCATATTTATGGCTGTAATTACCACAACACATAATGCATGTTCTTCTCAGATGTGGTAACAGAATGGATTTTAGTATACAGTAAAACCTGTCTAAAAACATACTCTTGGGACCAGTGAAAAATGTGCTTTTAGTCCGGATAAAATTTCAGACAAGTTCATTTATACAGGAGTCCCAAGTCGATACAGGCACATTTTGTGCATTTAGAGAAGATATTCTTTGCACAGGATGCTTTTAGACAGGTTCTACTGTAGATTAAAACCGATTTTTAATAGAAAATTTTGCAAATAAATTCACATAAACTCTATCAAATCGATTTTCAGCTCGGATAGCATAAATAAAGTGACCATAGATATACAATTGTATATTTGCCGAATTAAATATCAGTACGATATCAAGTATTTGACACGATTAATTAAAATCAGTCATAATCTATTCATTAACAGCTTATACATGTATATCTAGTCATCAATAAATTTGGAAGCGAATTACAATGCAACGAAATGAGACTCTTTTGATGATGTGTAACATTTTCTTGAAAGATTGCCTCCCTTAATCTCCACGATTAGCGGTGTTGTCTAATTGTTCCTAGGAAATCCCCTGACAATCATGGAGCACAATCTCTTCCACCATTTGGTACTTGGGGCTTCTAATGAGTTAGTAAGCACATTGGCAGCTACATCCTGATATAGCAGCACTGCTAACGAAATTTATCCCTGTCAATGACCTGGGACATTGCACCCAAAACGAGAAAATATGGATTTTGCTTTCGAGCACGACATGCCAACTATGTTCACTTTATGAAATGTTTCCTTGTTTATGCGATATGAATTTCAAGGGACGAATCCACCTCAAGCTAAAACGTTGGTCTAAAACATTGTTTTTTCGCTGTTGTTATTGAATATCGAAAACACATGGCTTTATATATATATTTGTCTGAACTTCTTTGGATTGGCTAAACAGGGTTCATAGCTTGATAAGTGAGGGCTAAACTGCAAATGAAAACATCTTAAAAATTGTCCACGAAATAAGATGATATGATGCATCTTTGCAAATATAAATTAAATCAAGATCTTTGCAAATTTAACTTAAATAAGTATACATCTTGGCAAATTTAACTTAAGTTAGATATTTTTTGATGCATCTTTGCACATTTAATTTAAATCAAGATGCGTCTTTAAAAAAATAATTTAAATAAACATACATCTTTGCACATTTAATTTAAATATATTTTCATTTTTTGTGTGCAAATTTAGCCTAAATCAAGATGTATTTTTGCAAACTTAATTTAAATCAAGATCTTTGTAAATTTATCTTAAATAAAGCTACATCTTTGCAAATTTAACTTAAATCAAGATGCATATTTGCAAACTTAATTTAAATCAAGATCATAGTAAATTTAAATTCAATAAATATACATATTTGCAAATTTAATTTAAATAAAGATAGAACTTTGCACATTTAATTTAAATCAAGATCTTAGTAAATTTAACTTAAATAAAGATACATCTTTGCAAATTTAATTTAAATAAAGATGCATCTTTGCAAATTTAATTTAAATAAATATGCAACTTTGCACATTTAATTTAGATCAAGATCTTAGTAAATTTAACTTAAATAAAGATACATCTTTGCAAATTTAACTTAAATAAAGATACATCTTTGCAAATTTAATTTAAATAAATATACAACTTTGCATATTTAATTTAAATCAAAATGAATTTAAAATAAAATAATTTAAATTAAGATGCATCTTTTGCATTTCTATTCGTTCGTGGACGTCTTAATTTTAAATATTTTGATTTACAGTTTATGCCTGTCTACAGTGGGATACGCGTGAAATCAACTTATGAAGCAGCAATATGTTAGTAATCATACTTAAGTTGTTCTTCGGCTTGCATTGTGACGAATTCCCATTTGTGCGAAAGCACTTTTTTCAACTTATTTAAGGTATCCTAAAATATATCATAAATAATAATTTTAATGAAATTTATTGATAAAAATTCAATTTTTCACAATTGCAAGCGGTCAAGTTGAAATAAATAAATATTCATCAAAATTCCCTTACTTGTTCATAATCTTCAAGACCGTGTTTTTGTTTGTTTCTCAACGACCTCTTAACTAAGTATATGGCTATACATGAAATTCAAAAAAAATATTAATTTTGAAAAATTCATTTCAAATGAATAAAATATTCTAAACTTACCATATTCGGTGCTGTCGGGATTATTATTTTGAGTTGGCCAAAAATAAGGAGTCTGAAATATAAATATTACACATGAGTAACACTGTTCAATGTAAATGCAGCAAAGTTTGTATTAATATATCAGTAGTTGTGCAAATTTTAGCCTAATAAAAATCTGTAGGCAAAAGTTTGATGATAAATTGCTTGCTTTTAGAGGCTTTAAATCTTTTGATTTGTGTTCAAAGAAACAATTGTAACCAGTATTTGTAACATAAATCAATATGAGATGGATGAATGATTATTGAATTAGACGCAAGACGGGACGATGACGCACGAATAGTTAACCCTTTCAGTACTCATATTCATAAATTTAATATTTAATAACTATATGAAGGCATAATTTGGTTGAAGGGCTGCGTGTTGGGAATATAACCTTACGGTGGTAAAATGTAGTCATTATAAGGTCTGCTGCTATTGATAATGATGCGTAAAGTCGATTTCAATCTAAATTAATAATTTTGGCCCTAGATTTAGAAGTGCCAAATTTAATAATACTATACCACACTTAAAAACATTGAATTTATTCCATTTTAAATTAAAAATTTCGGCTAAATGCTGTAAAACTGCACGTCTGCTCAAATTTTAAAATTCGGTTACTGGATAGGAAAGGTTTTACCAATTTAAATTGAAACAATTTCAAATTCTTAGGTTATTGTAGTCCGAAACACCAAGGTCCTATGTAAATACAGAATTTAGATCGGTTTTTTTACATTAACAATTATCCCCGTACCACAGTTTCCCATCTTAAGCTTCTGCTCGTATGAGCCGAAGCTCGAATTTTGAGCCAATTCGGTACCACAGTTGCCAAATTGTCGACATCCTATCATCCAGGCAAGACAAATCGAAAATATCACAGAATTCCCTATCAATATCCGTATCTCGACAGCAACGATTGTTAGGGGAAAATGAGAATTG
>JAQGCC010006479.1:0-10182 GCA_034698905.1 Xestoiulus laeticollis
TGACCTCTGTGATCCAATCAGGGGACGGGAGTGCGTTGCACATTTCAGGTTGCGAGAGGTGAAGATCTGGGCATTAGCCAACCTTGTAAGTTTTCTGTATCAGATCAACGAAATGCTTCACCCTGTATAATGCCATTTTGAAAATGAAGGCAAATATTGTTATTAAATATTTCTTTTCCAACCTAATACGAAGTTTTAATATTTTTTAGCATATTTCCACAAAGAATAATAAGTTTAAGATAGAATTCGCCGACTGATATGCTTTGCTCGTTTCCTCTTGACGAATCACCTGTGTTTTTTTTTACTTCTCCCGACTATTAACCGCCCATTGTTATGCAAATTGGCAGAGACGCGGCTGGCCTAGTTGAGATGCACGGTGCGTCACCTGATGCTCGATTTCCTCCTTAGCTTAATGATCGATTAAGCAAACAGCTTCTCTTATAGACGGCGGTTTAATGTTGCCTGGCAATGCGCACAAAAGGCAGATGCAATTTCCATTGACGCAACTTTATTGATGCAAATTCACGCGTGTTGTGGATTAGATATCGTATACGCTAAAACAAGCACGAGGAATGTGTTGCGGTTTTGCTCTGTGCTTGCTTCGCTGTAGCTCGGCTTAGGGTCCTGGGCAGGTCAAGGTTGTTGCATTCTCATGATTGGACGAAACTAATAGGAGGAATCATGAGGCGAGTTTTGAAGAGGGTCGAGGAATCCAGGGAGAGATGATGGAGAAGGAGGGTCTTGGAGAGCTTTGAAGAACTATTGGGTGATGGGAATGGACCATGGAACTCTTGGGAGTTTTTAGGATCCAAAAAATGATAATCGTGTGTTTTCAGAAGATCCGATAATGCTAATTTGGAAATAGTTTGGAAGAAGAATCGTGGAAAAGGTCTGAAGAGCCTATGGAAGCTTTAAGAGAGGACTGCAGATGGAAGCTCTGGAGAATTGAATGTAGGGTTGAATGAAGTGACTGGAAGAAACCTGGATGGTTATTTAATTGGATGGATCATGGAATGTTTAATATGGAAAGGATCGACCTTGGAGAGTTGTGAGCCTGGATAGCACAGTAATCTTTTACTGAGTTTAGCTAGTTGGAAGAATCTTGGCAATTTTTTTTTATTGGAATGGAATATCTCGAAAAATGCCGAAAAATTTCAAAGACTGTTGGTGATTTAATGAGTAGAAGATCGAGTTTTGGAATTTTGGCCATAAATTGTTAAAAAAAACACATCTTTTACAGTTTGATAAAGTTTTGAAATGAGATAGTAGAGGGTTGAGAATGTTTCCTTTAATCTTGACGACATTGGGAGCACTGCTTTTTTTACCAATGCTCATGCGCGGGGACGACGTTAATGGGTTTGTGATTGAGGGTAGACGACAATTTCATTAGTTTAACGTTATACCACAACGTCTTTGAGGAGCATAACGATTTTTACGGCGCATGCGTAATAGTGTGTTTATCGTTCTCGTTAAGATTAAATGAAACCTGCCCAATCCTTCTATTAGAGAGATTGCGCACGCCTCCCTTAATGCCCCGTCAACCGATTTTCCTTAACGAGAACGCATTGGAAAACATACAGTGCTGTCAATGTGGTTAGCATTAAGGGAGGCGTGTCAATCCCTCTATTATCTTCCTTTTTGAAATTGAGTAAATTTGGGGCAATCGATAGTGTGGAACATTCCTGGAATAGTTAGGGGTGTAGGGGATTTTGGCTAACTCGTTTGAAGGGTTAAATATGCAACTTATTTTCGGTTTGTGTACACCATGTTTTGTTTGTATCGGAGATCGATTCTCGAATTCGAAAAGGATAAGCACGATTAAGTGTTAGCCGTTCTGGAGACTTTGAATCTTGATCCGCAGCTGAATGCCACAATGGAATATAGACTATTTGAAGACCGTATACCAACTGATCCGATGTTTGCCAGTTCGTTATTTCATGTTAATAGGGCGATGAAAATCAATGGACCTGTTGCTAGGCACATCCGACGCAACGAACACGTAGCAGTACTTCCGCCGCCCGAGGTAATAATTTCCGGTACGATATAGCTAACGTGCTACATTGTTGCCAGGATATTAGCAATTGAGGGGTTTTCCCTTTCCTCGACAATGTCATCCAGGCCGACCCAGGGTCAGAGTCGTCAAAGGAACAACGATCAGAATCGGAATCGGTTATCTCTAATTATTTATAAGCGTTACAGAAATTTATCTAAGTCGGTAGTCTTGTCAAAATCATCATGTAAATCTTCGATTTTCGACACATTTATCGAATTCCATTATTAACACCTGCCTGCCATCTGATGCTCGTGCCATTTCAACATACATGTACATGTATATGTTTGATGCGTAACTTCCTAAGACCTGCCTTAAGACACAATTCACACAAGCGTATACATTAATTAGTTTAATTAAGTGCCCTTTTTCCCTTCAATATAATTGTACATTTTCTACGGTCAACTTTATGCGCAATACAAAATTAAAGGCTGACATGTTTAGTATGATTAATTTCTAGGTGTTTAAATATTGCACTGTTAGCTAAGAACAAGCATCAAAATTGAGTTTGAAATTAATGTCAGTTTTTTTTAAATGAAAATAGATTCATGTTAATGTTTTGAACATTGTAATTTTTATATTTAAGTGGGTTGCATTCCAGAATAAGCATTTTTTTCTAAATTATTTTTTCATTTTATTTTGGAAACTGTTAGGAACAAATGGAATATACGAGGAGCATAAATATTCTATTATTTGTTTAATTTTTTTGTTTATGCATATGCATATTCCATTTCATGGAAATATGACTGTAAAATTTATAATTGGAGTCTAGTAAACTTTACAGACATATTTCCATGAAATGGAATATACATACATGTATACATAAACAAAAAAAATTAACAAATAATAAAACATTTATGCTAGGTTCTCGTACATTCCGCTTGTTCCAATCAGTTTTCAAAATTAAATAAAAAATAATTTAGAAAAAAAAAGGCTTATTCTATTATATATGCAATCCTCTTAAAGAATATAAGATGATAAAATTTTGTTTTAAATTGATTTGTTACCTAGCTAAAACATTGATCAGCTGGAGTGTCTTTCATTACATTGTTGTGGTGGATTGCAGATATGACAGATCATTTAATTGGTATGCATATAAATTAAACGCAAATGTTGATCTAACTATTTCCAATATCTCGAAGAAAGATTTCTTACTTAATTTTAAAAAGTAAAACGTACAGAAATTCCGCAATGCGCTCCTTCGGCCGTTTCCATGGCAACGCAATTTTCATTCAACTCCGGTCATCCTAGCTCAAAACTGACCGTATAAATGCCAGCATTTTTTTCAGCAAAACGCGTTTTTTTTTTCTGCCTTTTTCGTTTTGCGATATAATAGATGGATCTTGATTTCTCTTCTCACGTCAAAAAAGGAAATAATATATATTGTGCTGAAAAATGCCGAATGCATTTTTGCAGTGTTTTTCACACTATTGCAATATATAAGTCATGTGCAGTATAGTTATTATGAATCTCAAAATACCCGTGCAAATCAACGGTATACTTGTATTCATCTATTAAACATGCAACGCGATTTGAATGCAGGGGTTTTTCAAGTGCTTTTATAAACTTACAGTTGTAATGGTCACGTGATTGTAACTTGCTAATAATATACATTATATACATACGTTCAGATGTATCGATGATATATTATACAACATATATAGAAAGTTAACTCTTGAAAATACTTTATAGCCAGATATAATAAGCTTATAGCTTGATTCCTGGAATGATGCCATGCTTCATTCCTTGAAGTGATGCTCAACTATGTACGGTTTAATTGAAAAATAACTTGTTTGTTTTCAGGAATTCATTTCAGGATGATTCCATTCTTCTAGCGTTGCCTCACTATGTTTTTACCCTATTCCATTCTTCTAGCGTTGCCTCGCTATGTTTTTACCCTTAGTCTTAATATGTCCTAATATTTTAGAACAAATCATACTTGAGGTACCAGAGCCTTTCCGTTGGAGGAGGAACTATAGTAAGCATTTCAGGACTCAGTCTGACTGCCTATAATTAATTACCTATAATGTTTGCAGTTGGTGTACATGCAGTTATAAGAGGGTTAGTATCGTCTACGTAGATTCAATTAAATGCATTTTTAAATTTAAAATTCCAGTGTTTATGTCGTAATTGTGGCAACGAACTGCACTAAAATTTGATGGATAAAATTGGTCCATGAAACTTAGCAGCACACAAAATTTGAGGTCTCTAAGACGTGTGAAAGTTGGCAAAAGTGGACCTCAAAAGGTTGAAACAAACGTTAAAGCTATAAGTTAAATATACGTTTTAATAATGAGTAAACAATGGATGGACCGTAGTTATTCGAGTCACTTTTAAAAATAGTGTCTGAAGCCATGGATGGACTTTTCCACTTTCTTCATTCAGTTGTTCTGAAATTTAAGTACTGTACCTTTAGTATACATGTTTCTATAGTATATATCCATAATATGAACTCAAGTGCACATTGTCTAAGTGCCAGAAATGTTACAGGTCTATAAATCCCAACGTTAAAAGTTGTGATAAAGGCTGATTTAACGTGCCGTTAGCTTCATCCGACCACCAACTCGATTTCGCCATTAGCAACGCTCGAACCGGAAATGTCTTTGACCGATTTCAGTTTTAGCGTTTCCGGGCGTGGATTTCTTCGATGAAGTCCGTGAAAATGGCCTTTTGACAACGCTGCACCATTTTGCGCAAGCTTCCTGTTTCCACCAGCAACTATAGCCGGTTTTTTTATGAAAAAAAAAATATAAAAACCCCTTTTTTATCTATGGTCCCGTTGGTACTCAAATAGGATTAGCATAGTTTTTTATGGCTAGCAAATGTGCTGGACAAGCGCAAAGTGAGGCAGTTAATGTCCTGAGCCCGATAAACGTCCCCGTTACCGCCAATGGAATGGCTGCGGGCCTTGCGACAAGATCCTTCGTGTGGGGTCTTTTGTTGTCCACTTTTCTCTAATTTATAGTGTTGCTATCAGTCCTGCCGAGCTTTTGTTAACATTTCGCCCAGCGAAACGACCCGCATGCAAAATTCTATAGGGGAGAGCGGGGCTAGTTGTACACAGGGGTAAGATGACAAACGCTAAATTTTTGTGCCAATTACAACAGGAAGTTAACCAAAACGTTTATAGTAGGTCCCCACCTAGACAAGGCTGGTAGTGCTGTAGTTTCAAGTGTTTCTAATTGAAATAAGTTCTTGTGTGAATTTCAGAATTTGTAAATTATGCTTTCTGGATAACAGACATAGATAGAAATCGCACGCACATGTTTTCACATTTATTTTGACAATATAATATAGTAATAATTTTTTAAGATTACTGCAAAGTGTTTAAATAAGGTTAATAGACTTTTTTTTTTTTTAAATTTGAACATGTTAGGTAAGTGGTCACAAAAAGCCAAGGGACATGTTGTCACCGTGTGAGATTCCATTCTCACAGGGAAAAAATGTCCATCAACAAAATCTAACATACATTTTCTAATGAATTTTGGTCACTGAATGCAAAAATGAAATCAACATTTTAAAATCACATATAATTAAAAAGATATTGACTAAAATTATGGCAATTGTGACAAGACATATTTTCATGGTTTTGAGCTAAAATAACTAGCCAGGGTGTAATTTTTGTGCTCTCAAAGCTGATGTCTACAATTAAATGCAGTATATAAATATATATAACATTCATTGACTCTATTAATTAACATGCCATAACAACTTACCCGGCATCAGGGCAAGTAGTCACAATGTCAAAAGTGTCTTTAAAACACGGAGAAAAGCTTAAAATTAAACAAATGATAAAAATAAAAAAAATGGTATTGGTTATCTAAGAGTTGCTTTATAACTGGGTAATTTTGGTTTTCACTGAATGTGTTTAATATTCAAATTAAAAATGAATACATTTTTTTGTGGCAATTTCTAGCCCGGGTCTCCCCTATACGTCGAATTGCCGTGCGAGAATGGCGTCAATCGCATGAGGGCGGGAGTGGTCGGTCCACTTTATGACGCAAACACTGCCCAGAGTTAGTTCATAGCTGGTGGTTTGGATTTTATGGGCACAATGCCTTGAAGATCCAGTAGCGCCCTTGATGTGATTGAAAATCAACCGTTGTCGTAAAACACCAAAACGAACAAGAAGACGGGAGAGAAAACTCAACAGATGATTTAACAAGAGAAAAATAAGTTAGATGACAAGTCGTAAGTAAATGCCAGCTTCTGAGAGCCAGAAGGGTTCGTAGCAACACTAGGGCATGTGCATTGTGATGAAAACTTAGACAGCCCTGCTCTACAATTTTATCCCAAGGCCTTACTAGGCTAAAAACACGCGTTAAGGCCCATTCATAATTGCCAAAAATATCGACGCGACGCGCCGCTCGTACTGATTGCGCATGTGCATCCGGATATGGGCGACGCTTAATGACGTCGAACGGGCTGCCGCACATGGTTATGGCAAAGTTGAAAGCTGGTCAACTTTGCCGCAGCTTTTTCGCTTGCCGTCCGCCTGTACTGCCCTCTATTGGGCAGAACCGGGTTACTGAGAGCACCTATGGTGCTTGGTAACCACGGTTGCCAAGCGGGTGGAAAACCCATGAAAAAGCAGTTGAAAATGCTAAAAAAACACTTACCATTTGTCGTCGCTTCGAAAGGGAAGCCATGACACCTTGATCGCGTCCCCCTATCCCGTTGTTAAGCCGGCTATCGAACCGACGATGGTTAGTAAGCCGGCAAGCTTAACAAAGGGAATGGGGGTCGGGTAAAGTTAATCCGGCGGGCCATCCCAACGTGTAGGCTTCTGCTTACACGTTTGCGACGGCTGTATTGATGCCGTAGGATTTCTGAGCTCGTTTTGTAAGCCGTAACTTCGTAAGTACTCTTGAAATTGTCACCAAAGAATCAACATATATATGCACTTTAATATAATAGGATTTTTGCACAAAAACAATGCCAATAATTTTAAAAAGCTCCAAAAGCACGTGTTTTCGAATCTAGCGCGCTGTGATTGTCTATAAAAAACTAGCGCCGCGTGTATATAGCGGCATGATCAAAACAGTTGTGAACTGCAGTGCCATGTTGCCGATAGGCTGTGACGTCAGCCGCCATCACGCAATCCGGCGCCGCGCTAGTTGGCAATTGTGAATGGGACTTTAGGCTAACCTCAAACAAGGCTTTTAATTACAAAATAATTTTCGCACGAGATAATAATGTGCGAATTTTATAATTTTAGAATTTAAATTAAATTTGATGCCATGTTTGAGGCTAGCCAAACATGTGTTTCCAGCCTAGTATGGCCTGTTCTTGAATCGTATTCAATACCGGTAACAAATTTACTAATTAATGCAAAAAAAATTGTTTTTCACATATGCCTTATTATAATCAGGAGCACTTTTCGACATTAAATTATTATATATAACGCTGCATTATATATCTAATAAGTTTTATCATTAGATTGCAACAAAGTAATATCATAAATTATTCAAATGCAATTATATTAGCTTAATACGAAAAAATAATGGCATTAAACGAACTTATGTCATACTTTATGAACTCAAATGCAACCACATAATGGTTTATGTCATTTCTAATTCCCCATGCTGCTATTCAGCTATGATGTTATGTTCTGCTGTAAAATTTCACAATTTACTTATTAAAAACAAAACAAAAAAATGTCAAAGACAAAATGCGTTCCTAACAAAAAAAACGTGCATTTCATGCTACGTTTTACATGTATCCCATTTGCAGTTCTTATGGATCAGAATTACAGATCTTCTAGCCATATACATTTATATCTCTTAAGCCCCAAGCCACACTAGGCTGAAAACGCGCGTTTGCTAACCCCAAACAAGACTTTTAATTACAAAAGAATTTACGCAAGAGATAATAATGTGTGAATTTTATAATTCTAGATTTTAAATTAAATTCGATAGCATGTTTGAGGCTATAGCCAAACGCGCGTTTCCAACCTAGTGTGGCCTGAGGCTTATTAGGATAGACATGTATATGGCTACAAGATCTGTAAATCTGGTCCGTAAGAACGGCAATGGGATTCATGTAAAACGTAGCATGACATGCATGTTTTTTGTTAGGAACGCATTTTGTCTTTGACATTTTTTGTTTTTAATAAGTAAATTGTGAAATTTTACAGCAGAACATAACAGCATAGCTGAATAGCAGCATGGGGAATTGGAAATGACATAAACCATAATGTGGTTGCATTTGAGTTCATAATTAAAGTATGACATAAGTTTGTTTGATGCCATTATTGTTTTCGTATTAAGCTAATATAATTTAATTTGAATAATTTATAATATTACTTTGGAGAAATTGCATTAATGATATAACTGTATTAAATATATAATAAAGCGTTATATACTTGTATAATGGTGTAATGTCGAAAAGTGCTCGTGATGATAATAAGGCATATATGAAAAAGTATTTTTTTTGCGTTAGTAAATTTGTTACAGGTATTAAATACGATTCAAGAACAGGTCAATAGCTGTTATATATTTTAATTCTACACTTGTCATGTGTTTGACCAGTTATTCAAACTGGTGAAAAACGATCAAAAATTTCAGGAAATTCAGATTTACACGGAAAATTGACTGAAAGTTTAAAATCATTTTAGTTGAAAGGAATTTTCTATAAAACGTAGGCTACTTGAAAATATTCTTGCATGGAAGTGCAGGGATAATTTAAATAATTTGCAAGACTTCGAGTATTCTCCTTAAATATCTGAATATTTTACAAGCGTAATATATAGGCCTATATCTAAGTTTATCATAATATAGCAGTATCATAATATATTGAAGGTATCCAATTAAATAATTTGTACAAATGCTTTATAATTTTAAATAGAAATTTCTAAACTGAATCTTCATACCATAAAAACATGTATAAACACTATAACAAAACAGTTTTAATTAATTATTCAAATGTCCTAAGTAAGCAAAACAATATTATTTAGTAAATTATTCTATCAAAATGCCAGAATCATCTGTGTCCTGTACTTTTACTAGCGTATATGTCTACACAAACTGTTTACTAGCACTTGCAGATTTCCACAAAAAAAGACGAAGTATTATTACTTTAGATTTTGTCTGAACAATTTGACCATACAGTCTGTTAAGAATTTGTAACACCACCACGTTTTTCACATGTTTCAACAAATAGAATAATTTTGAACTGGAAGAGACAATGAAAAATGTGATATTATCTTTAAATAAGCAAATTTCAGTAAGAAGTCAAGGAATTTGTCGATGATAGCAGAAAACTTACAAATAATCAATTAATGTGCTGTTAACAAATTATAAGACCAAAGCTAAAATTTCAGGTGATAGTCCAAAATACAGCATTATAAAGTCATATAAATACCATGAAACCTTGCATATTACTGTACATCTCTGTGGATGCAGTTCAGGACTATGCCTCACCATGCCTCGTGGATCCGAGCTCAGTGAGGGTTAAATCCGTAAAGTTAATTTTTAAAATGGAAAAGGCAAGTCAGAAAGAGAAATAAGTAATTTGATTGGAAGATCCAAAACAGTATAGTTCACAATGTTTTGGTCGAAGGGGACAAATATGGCACTAAATGGCACAATGGATGCAGAGCATCCCTCAGTCAATGCAGTCGAAGGAGGATTGCACAGTTGGCAACACAAACGAACATGTCTACCAGGGAAATTGCCCAAGAATTACCAGAATATGTAATCATGTGACTGTTTGGAAGGCTCTAAAGGCATGTCCCCATGTTCAATTCAAAAAGATGTTAGCAGAACCCAGGCTATCAAAGGAGCATAAATAAGACCAGGGAAACAAGCTCATGTCTTGAAAAGAAGAATGGAAATTTGTGGTATTTTCTGATGAGAAGAAATTTAACCTGGATGGCCCTGATGACTATAACAGTTGTTGGCATGATCTTCACAAAGAAAACAAGGAAAAATTATGTCGTCAAATGGGAGGTGGCACCTTGATGGTTTATGGATGCGTTTATTATTATTATTATTATTACATTCAAAGATAAGGTCTAAGCCTAAAGGCTTGTGACCCAAAAACACTGACAATGTGAAAAGACACAAACAATGACAGTCTTATAATCCATTAATTCGGATCTTGAATGCATTCACACTCCCACACTCACTCAA
>JAQGCC010006480.1:0-10180 GCA_034698905.1 Xestoiulus laeticollis
TACATCAATAATTCCTGAACATTTTTTCTTTAACTTTTGATACATGGGAATTAGGCATTGACGTGGCCCATAAAATCAATGTGCGAAACTATATGACTATAAAAACGAAAAAAAAATACTAATGCACTGTGATCAAAAGTCATGAAAAGAGTCGAGCATTTTTATTTAATTGATATGTGTGCATAGAAAGACCAAATGCATGTAAATAATTACAAAAGTATTTTTTTGTTGCAAATTGGCTCGAGTGATATATAATGTTTTAAATCCAATCCACTACAAATTCAGCATATTTTCCATACTTTTTTAAATGTAACACAATTGAATATGTAGAAAAATACAAAAATTATTAAAACCTTTTTAAAATTAATTACTATATCTGATAGATAATCTCGAAAAGGACTCCATTCCACATTCCTTCAACAACAAAATATGGAAATCTTGGAAGTAATGTGCAAATTGCTATATTTCGTGATTTTTTAGAGCATCGGTTCTCAAACTGAGTGCCGGGATCGAATGCCAGGGGTGCCACAATAATATTTAATTTTCACTAAGTTTTTTTTTCAATTTAGCAGTAGAATCCGTTTTTATAACATGACAACACCAGGAAATGATGAAAAACTCATTCAAACAGTTTCAATCATCGCATTAAACAACCGGAAAACCAATATTTTGCATTTTTTCATGTTTATTTCGTACTTTTGCTATTCTATTTTTCAAACTGGAGCTACCAAACATACTGGGAATTTTGCAATTGTGTAAAATTTATCCTAAAATTTCATGGTTTTTAAAGCTAATTGAGCATTAAATTTGTAATTTTTTCTTCTTTACCTTAGTGTACACCATATTCAAACAGCTTTAAGGTTTTTAAGGGGTGCCGCGATTTTTTTTATCCTGACAAGGGTGCCGCGGCGAAAAAAGTTTGATAATTGCTGTTCTAAAGGATATCTTGTTTTTTTGCCTAATGAACATAATTTTAGCAATACTAAATACAAGTTATCTGATTGTAAATTGTAAATTGGAACACTGAAAAGTGTTCCCGGCTGCTTCCATCGCGTTGAAAAATTCAACATTTCAAGTTATGCATCCCTCATGTGTGCCTCATAAGAAATCAAATTGTTTAAAGTTTAATGTAAAAGCATTTGGCTAACTAAAGTTTTTTTACGTAGGCGATGGTCTATAAGAAGAAAACCATAAAATGCATCGCAATTTTACACGCATCCATTGAAGAAGAAAAAACCCAAAAAAACTCAAATGTTTCCGATGTAATTCAGTTACCTGAAGACAATAAAAAGCAATGGACATGTAGCATTTTACGCTTTATAGAGTAAAATGGGAGCCTAACAAAGTCAAAAATGATAGAAATGACTACATCGATGTGCTAATAACTTTGCATTTTTAAAAAAAAAGTAAATAAAGAGCATTTTCTTTACAATACCTCGGGATATAATGTTATGAACACATTTGAGAGGTAACCAACGATGGAAAGTCACTAAAGTCACTAAAAATGACTCAGTAATTTCATCTGCAACTGTCGTTGAAATATGCATATTGCAGGTCACGATTCTTTAAAATGTAAGCTTAATTCACTGTTGCATTTTTCAATTTTATTTTGGGCTTATCAAACAGCTGTTTCTATTAATAGGCCTTATCATTAAGCTCCTTCATGCGAGCGCTGTTAAGCCTATGCCGGCAACGCATTTCCCGCATAATTAGATGTGCGCATGCGCTGCTCATGCGCACATCTAATTACGCGGGAAAAGCGTTGCCGGTTTGTGCATAACAGCGCTCGCGTGAAAGAGCTTATTATTGATTTACATGTTTGACATAAGCATGTTTATGTAATAATAACATGGAATAGAAGATGTTATAAACAGCCTTGGACATGATTGCAAGTCACAAGTATTTAAACATGTTTAACATGCACATTTTCTATTTAAAAAGGGGAGATTTATCTTTCATAAACCAAAGAGGGAGAAAGCTATCTGGAGTCATTCTATGAAATTTTCATGGCGCTTAACCGTCTCGGTGAAACCCACGAATCCATGTTATGTTTTGATAAAACGTAATTAAGGTTATCCATATATCGAGTGCACAGTCTTGTCTTGCATTTACCAGAACTGGCTCCATGTCCATACACGAGGATGATATAAGAAAACCCAAGGGGATAATGGCAGACATGACACCCTCCCCTACCTTTCCATAATTCAATGAATTCGTTATGTCTTTTACGACCTAATGTCACAAAATGACCCAGCAGCGCTGAATCCTTTGGCCTGTAACCACCGGAGCGGAACAGCACATTCTGATTTAATAAAACCGTTTTGACAAGTGCATCACGTGAACTCGTAAATTAATTGGAAGTTTTGAACATGTCCAATTTGGAAAACATCATTATCTAACTGGTAGCTTTCAATGCCGAATTTGTCCAAACCCACCGAGGCTGTCTTGTCATATGGCAAAATGACAAGAAATACCACTCATTGTGTTGTAACTGTTTCATAATATACTCAAAGCTTTTAATTAACCAAACATATTTTTGAAACTAATAATACAAATCCATTCGCATTAGCATAATTAAATACAATGCAATTAAAATTTATTAAATTAGTTTGATCGAGTGTGTGTTACAACATTTTATAAGTGACATAGTTTATTACACCTGATTCACACCAACGTTGATGTAGAACTGATGTGGGTCAAGAAAACTTGCGTGTTAATTCACACCGTAGAACTCGGTTAAACTGGTCACATGACCTAGTATACTGTGCCCTGTATACTATGGGTCATGTGACCAGTTTAACTAAGTTCTGCGGTGTGAATTAACACGAAAAAGTGTTGTTGATCTACATCAACGTTGGTGTGAAGAAGATCTTACAGTAAATGAATGCTGATGGCATGATGCTATCATGTTATCAGGAATTATTTTACGTGTAAATTTGGAGTACTATTGATGGCATATTTTATTTTACTGAAATTTATTCTATTTATTACATTAATGGCATAATGTTATCAAATTATTAGGACTTGTTTTACATGTTAATTTGGAGGAATTTTGAAAAAGATCAATATTTAATTTACTCAAGATTATTCTTATAATTTCGAATATTATTCTTACTTTCACAAATGTATGGCAAGAAACTGTTCATATTTTCGACATGTCTATTACTTTATATCTAGCACATGAAACATACTTCAAAATATACTTAAGAATTAAAAATGTTTCTATTAAAGCTACATGTACACGTTCATTTGGAAATTTATTTAGCATTTTTATCAATTTATTTGTATTAATAAATAATTTTTAAATACAAGATTTGGTGTAATAATGATTTTTTTCTGATCTACTATCATTAGAAAATCGCATATCACTGCAACACGGTCGAATTATAGACAAATCTTACAAGAAGGTAAATAGATAAATATTTACTTAAAAAAATGAATCAAGGTCCTTACCTCTTTTAACTTATTAGTAACCCATTCCTTTATCCTAGCTGCTTTGGCTTCAACTTGTTTGGCATCGTGGACACGTAGTTGCCTCTGAAACAGTAAAAAAAACAGTCCGAAATTATTTTCGTATTTGTGACTATAGGGAACCAATGGCACGACAGATTCATAAATCCGCAGTTCAGTCACTGGGAATTTTGCGAATATCCGTTCCACCAGACAAAAAAATAAGTGAAATTGAAATTCCATTATCTATTTGACAATACTCGTATATGCAAGGGCGCACCAACCTTGGACGTTTCCCATGTAAACTCCATGGCACAAAACACAGACAATGGATAAGTTACTATACACGTGGGTGCTGCTGCAGGCTTGAACGTCACAGACAGCCTACAGAGTTGGCAATTGTCTTCCTCATGTGAAAAGCCCATGACTCATGCGGCAAAATCAATCAATACAATGACTGGTACAAACATTATGGTTTAAAGGGGAGGAAACCAGACATTCAGGCGCGAAACGCTACTTCGCCAGAAAAAAAAAAAATTAAAGAGTATAATTATGAAACAAAAGGATAGGATGAGCTTCGTTCACCAGTGAAAAAGCTTAGAAAAATAGCAGGAATTTCACACCAAATTCAGGTTGGATGTTTATGGAAGACCCTTGTTTTGAGGGTGAAACCCCCCATCCCTTTTGTAACAATGACAACTGAAAAGAGGCAAAAATAGGGTTGGATAAGTGCCTCATAAGTGTACAACATGGCCTTTGGGATTACGCAGGGTTGTCTGGCCCTACAAATACAGGGTGCCCTATTCAAATATTTTTTTATCGATTCCACCATTATAATAGTAATTACCCTATTGGAAAAAGATACTGGGACCAATATTCCATGACACAGTATCAAACTGGACCATGTACTTTTTTCCTATAGGGTCAAGTATGAATAAGTATGGAATACTGGTCCAGTATCTTTTTCCAATTGGGTTACTATTTGTATAATGGTGGAATCGATAAAAAAATATTTGAATAGGACACCCTGTATCATACTTGACCCTATAGGAAAAGAAAGTACATGGTCCAGTTTGATACTGCGTTATGGAATACTGGTCCCAGTATCTTTTTCCAATAGGGTTACTACTCGTATAATAGGAGAATCGATAAAAAAATATTTGGATACGACACCCTGTATCTTACTTGACCCTATAGGAAAAAAGTACATGGTCCAGTTTGATACTGTGTTATGGAATACTGGTCCCAGTATCTTTTTCCAATAGGGTTACTACTTGTATAATGGTGGAATCGATAAAAAATATTTGAATATGACACCCTGTATCATACTTGACCCTATAGGAAAAAATACTTGGTCCAGTATGATACTGTGTTATGGAATACTGGTCCCAGTATAGGAAATAGTATTGGAAATGGAAACCCTGTAAAATACTAATTGAAAATACAAAAAAGGAACCCAAAATTGCAATCATCTTTTATCATCATGTCCAATTAAATCTAAAAACATTATTGTCATGTATGACTCTGCAAATAATGCTATTTGAAACATGGGGAACACGATATGCAAAACGTGCGCATATACATGGTGTCCTGCAGTTTCAAAGGCGTGATAGCAATGCACTGAAAAAGTACTAAAATGTTACTTTGAGATGTTATTTGAAACAAAAAAAATCAATGTTATAACGTTAACAGCAGTATGCACACACACGATGTCCCATTAAAGAAAAGTATTAATAACATTACAACAATGCCAATTAATTTAAACTCCATTGAAATAAAAAAATTGGATATAATATATCGTACAATGTACAAAATATATCCTACAAAACGTATTCAAAATGCAGCGAAAAAAGGGGGCAGATTAAATGTAAGGAAAGCTTTAAAACACGACACCGTTCCAGTTCCATTTATATAGCACTTACAGTGTAAGGATTACATCCAAAAGTAGTCTGTAGAGTTGTTTAGTTTCAATATTATTTTTATATACATGTATAACGATAGAAAATAAATAAATGTAGATTAAAGCATGCGAATAAGAGCCCTCCATATATCGCACTACCTGGGATTAGCGCACCCTCGCAATCAGTAAAGATCGATTTTATAGAACACGCTACCTCCATATAGCGTATTCCCTGCGAAACGCGACATGCGCACTGGTTTCTTGGTACAAAATCAAGGTTTTACCTGCGAAGAGCGCATGCCAAAGAATGCTACAATGAAATCTCACCCACTGGGAAATCCCAAAATGAGGGCGATAAATGTCAAATAAAATACATTAGCATAGTGAATGCATGTTTACCATTTAGAAAAGGTATTTAGATACATGCATGTACACCCAATATTAAGTAAAAATGGCTACATCTACATAGATGCACTTGTATACAAGCGAATATTTGTTTTCTATATGTATTTTTCGGTTTTCAAAAAGTACGATTTGGACCAATTTTGCATTTCCTTCTACACTTATCATTTCCTCATGGTCGCTCCCAGTATACAAAAGCCATCAATTAGCCTCCCTTGTTAATTCCTAAATTCAGCGCTAATAAATTCGCTTTTATGATAATACAGAAGAAAAAGAAAAAACTCCGAAGCATTATATATAATGCGAAAGCAAACACGCTTTAGTACGTTTTCTTTCACACAAGGTCTGTCTTGATTAAATTTGGAGGGAAAAATCGTCGTTGGTTTTGATTCAATTAAACACGAACAATCAACAACTACACGTCTTCAACGGGCGAAATGAGTCAAGAAAATTGAGCAAAATGATGTATATGCAAAGGGGAGTGCAAACAGAAGGGAATGATCTTCAAAAATGACATTGCCTACTCGCTTGCAACCATACAGAAAAACAGTTGAAATAAAATGTATTAAATTCAACCGCAAATGAGCATTCCTCAAGCAATGTCGTTAATTCTCTTCATCTCTACCATAATAAACAAAGGAAATATTAATTATAGTCGCAGACATGTCTCGCGAGAAATTCTAGCAATGTAAATAACCTTATATATTCGCCGTTAGAAATTATTCTTCTACCATCTTATTTTGAAAACGAAGCTTTATGGATTGCCAATGTCTACTATTTACAGAATAACAACTTTTTATACAAGAGATTCAACTTAGGGAAGAGTGGGGCACATTTGAACATTTAGAAAATATTTTTTCCAGCTGTTTAATTGTGTTTCTTTTAATTTCCAACATTATAGTTGGTTAGTTTGTGTTTATCTCTTTTCCATTTTTTTTTGCAAAAATCATAATTGAATTGTTACAGTGTTTTTAATCATTTGAATTTTTTTTGAAAATTGTTCAAATCTACACCATGATGGCGCAGATTTCATAAGTTACACAAATTTTAATAAAAAACAGACAAATACCTTAACATATTTACACACATTTGTAATTGAAACATGTCTATTGAGCACAAATTTAAATATTTTAGCGTAGGCCTACTATTTGTCTAGTTAAAGACCAAAGCGTTTTGGTTTTGCACAATCCCACCATAGTTACAGGCTATTCTGAAAAAAGAGGCCACCACGATCAGTACATATACATGTACAAATTTGAGCATATTTAAACTATTTGAATGTTTAATTTATGCAAAACTAAATTAAAACAAATATAAAAAGGCAATTGGTACATTCAAATGTGCCCCAGTCATGCTTTTTAAAAGTACCCCACATTGCATCTAAAGTTTTAGTGTTTTCAATGACTATGTGGAAGTGTAATATCTTAAATGCTGACCTATCCATAAAATAGACAATGCAAAGACCTAAATATAGGTACCATTGTAACCAATCCTTGTTTGAAATAGACCACTGTATAATATTGCGAACTTCATATTGAAAAATTACTTTTCCTTTCAAAGATCATGAAATCAAGCAGAACTTTGTGTGCAGGCCTTCCACCAATTTGAAACTGCATCCCAATATGTAGTTTCGGTGCTGCCACATAGTCACACATTTGGAATTCATGTTAAAGAAAGTCTGTCTACGATAATCTCGACTTGACTAAACTATGCATTTTATTATTATTTAGCTGATTACTGCATTAATAAGTTTTAGTAATTTTACTTTATCTAGAAGCGAAGGTTATCCCAGCATTGTTTTTCAACAGCATAAATATGAGCATAAAAAAAGCATAAATATGACAATATCACAACATTGGAAAAAAAATAAGGTATGCACCACACACTTTCACAAATTAATTGTTAGTAGGACGCAAAAATGGTGATATATTGCTTGCCTAAAAAATGGATCGTAAACTGAAATTATACTAGCAGATGCGAAAGCTAATTTTTTTGTAAAAAAATACCACTGCAAAAAATCGATTTGTAAACTCGCATGGTGGGATGAAATATAATTTCCCGTATGACTGCATCCAACACAGGATACAAAATTAACACTCCTTGGCGAGATTAAAAATTGCTAAAAAAACCAACACCGAAAAATGTGAAGCCAGACGAATCTTCTGGTTTAAAAATGAATATTTCAACGACTGAAAAGTAATCAAAAACGTAGAAACTGGCATCGCGTTGAAAGAAAAAGTAAGCAAATGTAGAAAAAAAATATTAACTTATAAGTAGGCAATCACTGCAAGCAATAGTATTGAGCAGTACAGCCAACAATAATTTGCAAGGGGCAGCTTTTCCTATTAAGGGTACTCGGACAACTGAACATATTTTTGAGGAATGAAACGGTTCCTCAAAATTATTTATTTTTCGAGTTGCACCTAGACCACGTGACATTTTTCTGAATCCTGATTGGTGCATTGGTCATGCTCAGGATTTTTTTACTTGCCACATGAAAACGGCGTGCATAGGATTGATCTATGAGCATGCAAGTTTGTGTTAGGGGAACAAAAAGGGGAAAAAAAAGATTGGCATTTGAGCGTGATCTAAATTTACTACTGCGCATGCACGAGGTCAATGCTCAAGCCTCATAAAATCACATTTTTTACTAGCTCAGTTGTCTGAGTACCCTTATCATGCCATGCAACGTGACATGGATGTCTTATAATACAGAAATACGCATTTATATTGAATATTGTATTACTTTAATATTAAAGTAGAGATTTTTTGCAGTGTTAATATGATGGTTCGTGTAATAGCCCCACCTATGCTTCGAATGGTAAAAGTTTGTAAAAAATGGAGGGGGCACTTACACGAATAAAGTCCTGTACTATAAATATCACGGCAACCAGATTTAATCAAAATTTTCTTTATATTGCTACAACAAGTATAGGATGAATATCCTCTTCGTGATGCATTTAATGTGCTTACAGAGGAGCAGAATTTTGAAAATATTGGTATCTTTTTGAATCACCCTGTATATTTGTTATCTTTTGTTGGTCTAGTCTCCCCTAATTACGAAAACGGTGTCAAATACGATTCGAAATTACATATAATGTAGGTATGAGTAAGTAAATAAAACTTACAAACATGCAACATGTAAGTGAGCAATCACTGCAAGCACAGCTATTCTGCATTACTGCCAACACTTGTTTTCAAGGGGCAGTTTAATCCAACAAAGTACAATTTGTATGCATGGTTATGTATGGTAATTGAAAAATTCAGAATAAACACTATATAAATTTCATTTAAGTTTTGCGTCTAAAATTATCACTAGTTTCGCTAGCAGGAGAAACCCAAGTGTCCTTTGTATTGACACAAAGGGTCTGAGATGAAAGCATTGTGTAAAGTAAAATTGAATGCATTTTGATAATTTGTAAGATTTTTAGAAATAAGAGAACAGAAATTATTATTACAATTCAAATTTAAAGTAGCTACCGAGGAGCATAAGCTTATTTTTCATGTTAAAATCTTTATGAACTTTATGAATCATCCTCTAAGTTTGATATCTTTTGCAGCTCTTTTATCCATTAAGTACGAAAACGGTGTCATGTTTGATATGAAATGTGCATGTACTTTCAGCTCTAGAGATATTTCTTAAGGAAGTGCTATAATATATCGGATCTCAGTTAAGATGGAAGGAAAACCTAAACCAGCGACTTGATAAAATTGCGAATCTGAAGCATAACTTTTTTTCGACCTACTAAATGTCAAGTAGTACAATATTGGAACCACAATTTCACAAGCTGGGGCTGAAGACTTAACCTATCTAATATTACGAAATTAGATTAGCCTGCTCGGTGAGCCCAATAAAAATTTTGCAATATGTTGATCCGCGATAGGAGAATATAAAAGTCATGTACGAAAACAAATTTTCCGAAAAAGGTACACAAATCACGTTCACTCATGAAGATGTGACATTATAAGCTCTTCAGAAAATACCAAAGGAACAAGCATATAAAATAACTTAGGATGATAATAACACATGCATTACTTGAGGAATTTGAAATATTTACAAGGTTTAACAAACATACTACAATTTCCTATCATAATAAATAAGATACGAAACATTTCACTTTATATACACGTACTTTCACGCGAGTGCTGTTAAGCACAATCCGGTAACGCTTTTCCCGCGTAATTAGATGTGCGCATGCGTTGTTCATGCGCACATCTAATTAGGCGGTAAAAGCGTTGCCGGCTTGTGCTTACCAGCGCTCGCTTGAAGGAGCCTATTGATGCTACAAAATGTTAAACAATAGGGGTACTCAAGCACGTCGTAGATATTTGTAAATCTACGGTTGTAGAATTTTTGAGGTCAGCCGCGCATGCGCAGTTTGACCTTTTTCTAAAGTACGTTCGTTAATGTTGAGTGGTCTTTAACCA
>JAQGCC010006481.1:0-10180 GCA_034698905.1 Xestoiulus laeticollis
TTTGTAAAATTATGGAATTTTATTTTTGATAAAGAAATCAATGCACACCTAAAGGATTTTTCAAAGAATTTTTTTTTTAAAAAAATTTTCAAAAAATTTTAAAAACAAAAGGGAAAAACAACAGCTCGAAATTCGGCCCTATCTTAACCATTTGGGGATCATAGTGGGGATCGCCCCCTTAACGCATACTCAGTAATGTTGATGGATGTACAACTTATATATAATAAAAATATAGCTTGTAATCCTTGGCTTAACTGAAAAAATATTTCCAGAATCTCTAAAAAGTATTAAATTGCACAACAAGTGTTAACTCGTTTGTCGTATAGACAACTCAGATGGTTATCACATCCATGAAATTGCTATTCCAGAAGATCCATGCAATATTGAGCCTGTAATTTAATTCTTGCATGAATAACCTACGTTCGTATATGTTGCAAAGGAGATGAGATATCGACTTGAGCATTGCGAAAAAAAAACTAAAGAGTTTTACTATGATATTAAAATAGATCCTTATTGGATTTAAAAACCCATTAAATGCTCCTATAAGAATGGTTTCCGGTATTCAGAAGTTGAATATTTTCTAAAGGTAGGCCCTACATGTAATGTGCATGTATGTAGAGGGCGTGTTGCAATTAAGCTTACACCATTTCATATTCTCAGGAATTCTTAAGCTTATAGAATGGTGAATATAAGAAATTGAATGTTTGATTTAAGATAGTCTTTTTTCGGAATATTAACACACATTCGTGTTGAGAATTTCATAACCGATGATGGATTTATTTCATGATTCTGATAATGTTTTTTAAAGTTGCTAATGCAAATAGCTTGTAATTTTTTTATTATATTTTATTGAGCAAAATATCAGCATCGTTTTACACTAATTTCAGTTAAAAGTAAAAATCTTCCACGATGCTTATTTCGCCTGCATTCTTAATTAATTTTTTTTCTTTTCGAAAAACAAGGATCGGTGTAATTAAGGAGCTTTGAGCTATCCAACTTAGATTTAATTTTGAGCATCCTCGGGGATGTTTTATGTCTCGTAGAAACAGCAACGTTTTATTCTGCATTTAATTCTATCAATTGAGTGCAAATGCAGTGGTATTTATTCAAAAAATTCATCACATTCTTGTGTACATTGAGCTGCCTACTCTTTCATCTACCAAACGTATGTGTGGAATTAAATTCCCTTTAATTTAGTTACACGTACGTGCACCACATTTTAATCAGTGGACTTAAAAGAGGCTTAGTAGTATATATGCAAGCATGAATGTGTGAGGCATTTAATGACCGACATCTAACGTTTTCGACTATCATTATGATATATATTTTTTTAATAAAAGTTCTTTCATTAAATTAATTAGAATATTTTGATAATATGCTACATATGTCATTGACAGCATGCTTTCGAATGCAATTTGTTGCAATATAGTGTCGTCTCTCTGTTATAATAGCGTTATTATTGACTGTTTTAATTGCTGTCCAAAACGTATGCTGTGCAATATTTTATGACATGTTGTTTAGTATAGGCCTACATCAAAAGTACATTTTTATTATGCCAACTTCCGACCTTTATATGAAGTCGTGTGGGGATGTATTTCTACATTAAATAATATGAGTTCCTTATAAATTCACCTATAAATTATATGAAACTGTATAACGTTATCCATAAAGCAACTACATTTGTTATATAAAATTGCTGTTTACAGTACCTATTGCTAGATAATACAGTAAGCTAAACAAAATTCAAATTCGATTTCTAATTTATATATAAATTTGTAAATAAACACTATTAAGTCTCTATGCATGGGGAAAAACACATAGTACATGTGTATATTGAATTTACTGATAAATTAAAGGCCATTCTTGTTTGTCCAAAGACTTACAAATACATTTACGAATTACCAGTACCTCAAAATGTAAATGTTTTGATAAATGTTGCGTTATTTTTTGCTCAAATCACGAAATTTAACTATATCGCTCTATTATTTCATCCTGTCAAATTGGGCTAAGAATTTGCATGCTTTTCATTCTGAATTGTTTAATTAACAAGGGAGGCGGATTTAATTAAAACTGTTTTTGTAATTAACTTGGTTTTAATTGCGATGGAGGTGTCAGAAACTTATCCCACTATGCGGCATATCCATTAGACGAGATGCAACTAAAGCACATTTTAGTTATGTTGAGGTAACTGACCAGCATTTGTGACTACGGATTAAAGCACCCCACGCACCAAACGCGAATCACTCACCGTAAATCACCGCTATCCTTTACGTCGAGACATCGCCATTCACACGTACACGTGACGGACAAAATAGTTATTACGTTTGCCACTAGGTGGACATTAGGTAGACGGTACCTTGTGCGCCGACAGCCATCTTTGAAATAAGGCGAGCCATGAAACAAAGATGGCGGCTTTTTAGCGTCGGCATCAACGCCGCCGCACTTCACGTGCGCATGCGTCGACGTCATATTCGGCCCCAGCGCAGTCGACCGCAAAAGCGTCGGTAGTGATTCGCGTGCGGTGCGAAGGGGGCTTTAAGTGACAAGACAGCCAATCATAAAGTAATATAAGGTTTATATTTTTTTTATATAAAGTAATATAATGTTTACGATTGCAATACATATACTTTATTTTAAATTTTAAATCAGAAAACATCGTTATTGCTTATAGTCTATAATTACACAGATACATATACTGTATGTATCTGTATAATGGGCATGTATAGTCAACATGTCTAATTCATTCTCATTTTCAAGAAGTTTGCTTGATTTTTTTTTGTAACAAGGTCACTCCAGTATAACCACATGTTTTTTTCCTTTTTATCCTCCAGTCTTTCGGCTTAAAAAGTGCGAATTCACTTTATAGCTTTATTTTATGCCTGGCTAGAGAACTATGCATAGTATACATAATATAAACATAGCTGTTTCTTTTACTACGTGAAAGGCCATTGAGCATCTTTTCATTCACCATTTGCGTTGATAATGTTATCTGAAGTATCTCTTGATGGGGTGAGTTAGACAATCAGTGGTTATATTGCAAGTGCATTGATGTGATTCAGGAACGCAAGGTTTTTTTTTTTTTTTTTTTTTTTTTGCATGACAGAGTGTAAATGCATGCCAGGGGTTCTACCATAGTCAGGTAAGTAAAGGGAAGACAACAAAAGTGAGTTTGAACAGAATAAAAGAGGTTATCCAGAATGGAAACTTGGTGAATTAGATGTCATCTTATTAGAGGACAATCAGAGTCATCTGGTGGATGCAAGGGACGCATGCCACTTAAAGCAAAGGAGATGCATGCGTCATTGCATGTAACCTTTCTATATGAAGTGCATGGTGACGCAAAGTACACATGCTTTGTCGCTGTGCTCATATATCACCAAAAAACTCGATTCATCTAAAGAAAAGATGTATTGCTTGTATTGTGTATGTAAAATCTTTCTTTTTACAGCCTATTGCGGGAAATGCCATGCGATAACACTTCGTTATCTATCGTCACGCTGTTATGCACTCGCTTGACACGTGTGCAACTCTTTAAAAATGTGGAAAATGCACCATCGATTTCGTTTTACATGTTAGCACATGGCTATTTTATAAAAATGGATATAGCGAAGTGGCTGCTGGATGAAATATTTTCTTCACGAATTTCAATACTACAACAAAAATCGATGTTGTATTTGAGTTGAACAACACGCATGACATCTGCTTCGACATCTAATAAAATAGTGCTGAATTGGTGCAATTGTTGTGCACAAATAAACACGTGTATATATATACTTATACGATTCTTGTTTGCGAATGTCTTATGCTTGTATTGTCTGGGACTCTTATCTGCCTTGCATAGGTATAAAAGTCGACTCTTTCATCATTGGTTTTATTGTTTTTGATAAACTCTTTTGTAAGATAGCTTTTCCCACACGTAATCTATAAAAGTGGACTAAATGAAACAATCGTTATTTTTTTTTTTTTGCTTTATAAGTTGGCTTGAGAGTCCGAGGCTTTTATTGGCAGCTTTAGCAACCTTTTCACCTAATCAAACGAATAAGCCCATGGTCTTGACTTGGTCTTTTTCAGTTGATCGAATTTGCTAGGAACAAAAGAAGGATTCGATGATGTTTTGTCTTGTTCTTAAACTGCTACAGAAGTAGCCGATTGGAAAGTTCAGTGGGCAGAAACATAGAAGGATTTGATCAACCAATTCAGTATGAACAAAGGGCACCGATATAAGGCCAAACTGCTAACGTGCACAAGATTTTGCAGATTTTCAGAAAATGGAAATTCTTATTCACTCGCAATACTTGTACTGCTACATCAGTTGCATACTTAGCAAAATGGTTCCTCTCTTATGGGATTAATCGTGCTTTCATTTAAATAAATTTGATATGTATAGGCCTGTTCAGTGAGAATAATTTACATTTCACCATCTAACTGTTGGAAACGAATAACTCATTTTAAAGTGCCGCTAAAAAGATACCATTTTCCCCATCAATTTAAATTACAAATAAGTTACTTAAAAAACTAGATTGGTTTGGTTAAGCAGATATGTGACAGGTGTATGCAAAAGCACAGTATGGTGCAGTGGATGATGCTTAAGTCTGTTGTTTTCCTTACATTGTCAACTATAAGAACTATTAATAAATGTAAATACGAATGTAAATAACAAACATTGCGTAATCTACTTTAGTCAAACTTCATTTTACTCGAATTCTCAATTGCATACGAGAATCTACTGTATCTCGTTATTGCTGTTCAATTTCGAAAGAAGTAGTAGTGACATAGTTTGCATACGAAATCTCTGATTGAAAATGGAAGAACTAAACGAATAAATGTTTCACATTGCAATAACATAAAAAGTATGACATTGCAGCGCGACGTTATGAAAATTGCTTCTATATCGTTTGTTCAAGATGCTCGTATACTAAAAAATAAAATTTACAGTTATTCTCTATTGCAAGCATCTTAAATTCCACGCCAGCTTCTGTCTATGGAAACAACCTAGACTATGCATCGTAAACGGTATGTAAACTAACCATCATGTTGCTAATATGCGATGTGAGACATACAAATATAAACAGTATTTGCTCGAGTCTGGAATGGTTTCTCGTGTATCCGGTATGTAAATTAAGTTTTAAAACCCCATTGGAATGTCTATACGACAAATACAGTAGTAGATGTAATTTTGCTGTTGGTACTAACATTACATTTTTGAAAAGGGCCCGTTTACTCGACATTATGGTCAGACTAAAACAAAGTTGCATTCATCAAAAGTAATGGAGGATTAACATATTTTAGAAATATAGAACCTATATTTTGGATTAGTACTTTTAAATATTGAAAAAATGCAATGTCTACGATGATCGATGCTGTCGTTGTGTATTCTTATTCTGCAACAGACAATGCATATATTGGACAATAGAAATTGCCATCTTCCTGCAGCTTGTTGTGTAAGTTAGGTTTACATATAACATATGATCAAATTTTGTGGCCTTTTATTATTTGTTATTAATTGGCATGGTTTTTCTTATACTTCCTGTCTATTGTGATTTTGGTGCGACGATTTTCATTTTGCATTCCTTTGAAAATGCTATATAGGAAACATTCTCTCACTTATTTTAAAGTGAAGGATTTACTGAAGATTTCAAATGTTTGGAAGATCAATATAAAAGCATTCAAACATAGTAAAGTGATAGTGACTATACACGCGTAAAAGGGCAACATTTTCCAGCTTACAGTGCGTGTTATGTTTCATGCTGTTGCATTAACCTATGTTGTATGACAGCACATTAGGGAATTATGTAAGGTTTTTATTCGCTGGCCAGTTCAGCAGTCGGAAGGAGGATTTATTTAAAGGGCCATAATACTATTAGGATAAGATATATCGAGTCATCCACACACACACGCCTGGGTATAAGACTGCACTAACATGTTTTCAAATACTCTGTACTTTTATCCTGGCTCAACTGACAGTATGAATAAAAATCTTATCTCTGAACATATTTTAAAATTTAATAACCCAACAAGGCAAACTAATACAGTACTAAGATTAAACATCTTCTATGTTCACGAGTGCGTGAACAATTATAGCAAGACCTATTTTTCATAAAAATGTTGCTGATATGCTTAGTTTTACAAGAAAATTATATAAAAAAAGTTATTTAGTTTTGAGATTTATTTGAGATTTGAAAGTTTTTATCATTACAGTGCTTGAAAGAATAAACAAATTTATAGTGATATTTTCTTATAAATTATATATAAGGAAACGTTTCTTCTTACATATTTCGTATAATGTTTCATTTTCGATTGCAATAATCTATAATTAGGGACCTACATTAGGCTTTATGATCAAGAAATATCATGAGGAATTTCTGCAAATGTTGTTTTAATTAGAAAAGAGCATCAGTAGGCAGTATATTGACAAATATCATGTGACAGAAATAACCAGTCATTTCTCATTATCTTATGGTCCCTCCAATTTGTCATACATCTTTGTCTACTCGTATAAAGTCTAATGGGGGTGACTATGCACTCAATTTCTTAGTCTTTTGTGTATGTCCTATATGTTGCTAGCATCAGTGTATTCAATTAGTATTAACTACTTTCAGAAGTATCCAAGGATGACAATGATAGTAAGAAAAACCGATCGGTGCTATGGATAAATAAGAACATTTAGCTGTACTAAATAGACTAACCGATGCCCTAAAATGCGCTGGTTGTAAATCTTCTTTAGAATAGGATGATCTCTTTAAGTATCCGTTGTATCATGCTTGAAACCCCCGATTTACAGGGTATAAAGCCAAATCCCCAAGCACTCTCCAGGTGAATTTTAATGTATCTGGCTTCGCATTCAGTATTTCCAAGCGGAACACCCGACTGAAAGAAAGCCACTTTATAAGGGCAATCTAAATGAACCAGTTAAGAAGGACCGTTAAATCTTTCTATATAACGAAATCATTCGTTATCTTTATACGCGTATAAAAAGGTGGCAGTAAATTGTTCACCCTCTTTTATATTCAAAACCCCTTTTTTTTTGTACTATTGTCGCCATTCCTTAAATCATTTTCCTTCCTTCATCCGCCCATTTTCCAACTTTCTTTTAATATATCTGTGACGTTTTGGTCTAGTCGTTTTCAACGCCATCGTCATCATTCCCGTTTTCCTCGCCGTTATTTCACTCCTCTTCATTCTTGATTTAATGGACGATCATTTTCTCCTTACATTCAAGAATGTGAAGGAAATGGTGGGCATAGGTCTTAAGTACAAGTAGACCTAGAATTTCCTGGGAATTTTTTTTTTTGTATAATTTTATTATTCTACTTTTGATTGGCTCAGTATACTGTACCGAAAGGAATCTACTGCCATCGAAACAAGGCATGAAAAATGCATGAATCACAGAACTTAATAGCCGAAAATAAAATGGGAAAATACATGTAATTCTAACAACAACAAAAAAAAAACGGTGGGGATGTTGGCATGTGCCTAAATGAAGTTATGGTTAATTTGTGGTCCTGTTATGTTAGGCGTGGTTTCTGGGGGTGGGGAGTAGAAAACCCCAAAACTTCTTTGGGGTCGAATAAATGTCATGTACTCGAAACTCCAGAGTTTGTTTGAGCTCGTTCGAGTGTGGTTGAGTTCCCTGCAAAACTGTATCCTAATACCTAAAACAAAATCGAATGTTTCCTAACAACATATTGTATTCGACTTTTTACAGTAGGCACATTCGAGGTGGAGAAACTTAGCCAAGCTAAGCTTCTTTTATTCTTACTTGACGGAGGCTTGAGTGGGCTGGCCGAACTTGTAATTTTCTGTATTTTAGCGTCATGGATTATGTTGTAACGGCGCTACAACTAATTAGCTTTTATTTCACATGTTATGATGGAAACACTGGTCAAAAATTCAATAGAAAACATAAGAGAACTTCTATTGATCTTATTGGTTTCTATCATTCTATTGACTTTTTATTGATTTGTATTCGTTGGATCATTTGATAATAAATTACAATAGTTCAAACCAATGAAAACAATAGGATTTTTCTGATCCTATATTGCCAACAATAGAAACAATAGACCAAATTACAATCGAAATCAATGCTCCAAAAACGATACAACTTTTGAATAAGGTATGCAGGCATGTTGTGCTGGTCAAACAGGAAATTGCATGGCTCCTCTCAGCCTCCGTCACTACGAATTAAGCCGAATTCGGCTATAAATGATCTAATTAGATTCGCATCGAGAACTAATATTACTAGAGATAAACTCTAGCTATATCCAATATTGTTAGTGGATGCCTTGTTTTTAGCTATATTTCAGAGGGCAGAACCTAGCTACCACAAAAAATATGAAATATTTGAATATAAGACGCAGAACAAGATATTTATCATTTAAGCAGACAGGAAATTTTGAGTCTTATGGTTCGGTTTTTATCCTACTCAAAAAAAAATTCTTTTAAATAGCACATGTTCATAGATTTCCCAATGTTTGTTGTCTATTGACATTTCCAAACAATAGAGCCGTGCGACATGTAAGGTTATTCCATCCATAACTTCCAAATGGATAGCATCTGATAACAATGAAACATGGTTTTGATTAAAGAGAGTATTTATGACGACTCTGGATCTCAAAAAAAAAATTGATTCAATCCCAATATCTATAATTTAGTCTATGCTTCAAAGGCTGAGGATGAAAGCATTACTCACCCTGTACATTTTTTGAAGTTAACAAAGTACCCATAGAGCACGCGTTTGATGTTTATTTACTGTATATATCAAACTTTATTATCCATCGCAAATGCATTTTGATATCGAATTTTCGAGGAGGGCACAAGTGCTCTGCGTGATTGCCCACATTCAAACGCGTATAGGACTGATCTTGTACATGACTCTTGGTGTCTAGTTCAATATGGCAAACCCATATATCTGCCTCGCTGTTATACACCTGTATCTCTGTATGGTGGCACTGTCTGGACATTTATATTTTTTTTATTTTTTTGATAGACACGCTTGCCTCCCACAACATGTTCTATTGATCTGTACGTAGCTCTTTATGTAAACTTTTTCGCGGTTGGCCAACCCAAAAACAGCATAGATCTCTATATGCACATGCTTCGTGTAACAACTTCTTATAAAACATGCCATTTTCCCATAAAAATGTTCTGGGTTTTTTTTTGGGATCTAAGAAACTTAATTATAAACAATAGCTTTGGGCGTTATGATTTTTATTCGTTTACAATTGTGTGGGTGAATTGCACAAAACCTCGATGAAAGGGCAAAAATGTTTTCTTTTTTGTGTAAACAATGGAAAATATTGTTTTTACTCATTGATTTATGTATTTTAGTAAGATGTCCTTAAAAATAATTGCAATTCAAATATCACATAATCAGTGTACAAATTTCCACAAAAATTCGGAAAGAATGTAAACAAATTCATGCAGTGAATAACTGAATCTAAACCATAAAAATCTGACATATACACTAAAATCAATTCTGGATTAAAACGCAAATTGGAAAAGACACGTGATTCAAGTCCGTGACATAAATGACAAATAGGAGGCCTTTTGGAATGATTTACATAAATATAGTAAATCCACCGGTGTTTGAAATCGAATTAATCAATTCATGAGAATTTCGTTATGAATAAATGGAACCGCCTACGCCCGAATGATTTTGCCCACCAAGCGTGGTTAAATTTAATTCAGAGTAAGTAAAACAAAGGAAGAATGGACATGTATATATATTGTGTTAAAGTTTCAAAGGCAACACTATAGTTTCTGTGACTTTGATTACATCTGAACGTGATTTTTTATAGCCCCGGTGACGAATTCCAACTTGTCTTAGACGAAATAAAAATTCTACAGAAACTTGGTAATATTGAAAGAAGTTAACAAGTAGATATTTTTGCAAAAAAAATAATAAAAGTAATGTATCCTGTATACCACATGCTTATGACGTTTAAACAAAGCACAAGCCGGCAACGCCTTTCCCGAGTTATTAAATGCGCGCATGAACAGTGCATGCGCACATCTAATTACTCAAGAAAATCGTTGCTGGCATACTAGAGGATAGATTTCTAACCGCTGAAATAATTTCACTTGAGCATGTGCACTTTAATAATGGTACTCAGACAACCGAGCATATTTTTGAGGAATGAAACGGTTCCTCAAAAATTTTTATTTTTCGAATTGCACCTAG
>JAQGCC010006482.1:0-10179 GCA_034698905.1 Xestoiulus laeticollis
TAGTCATTTGAAACCTTGTAAAATCATACCAAAATCATCCCAAGATTCCCCTTAACAAATCTTGAATTTAGTCATTTGAAACCTTTTAAAATCATACCAAAATCATCTTAAGATTCCCCATAACAAATCTTGAATTTAGTCATTTGAAACCTTGTAAAATCATCCCAAGATTCCCCTTAGCAATTCTTGAATTTAGTCATTTGAAACCATGTAAAATCATACCAAAATTATCCCAAGATTCCCCATAAAATTTTGAACTAAGACTGTATACCTAAATCTATGTCTAAGATGAGATTCGTGCAGCCAGCTATTCGTCTATTATTTATTTTCCATTCTGTAAGAAGCAAAAGATGGGGGTAATTGGCCTTCTCTGTACAACATCCTGCTATTTTTGGTTCCTCAGGGTCTAGCGTGATATTTGTCTTTGAACATTTTCTTGCTTTACGGCATTATCGATTTACGATTTTTTTCTTCTCCTGGAATAATGTACTTCTCCTCTTTGCATAGAGCTGACTTTTTTGTCAAATAAACCTACATTGTATCAATGCGGTAAAGGCAAGCCACAAAAAGACGAGTTGGCAAAATTCAAAAGCATGAAATTGAGCAGCTTTTTTTATCTCTTATAAATCGCGATGCTTTTTATTTGTCCATTTTTGATTTTTTTTTTTACATGATGTAAATAGGAAATATTTCTGTCAAACATTAGAAATTTTGGAGGATCAAGTGTACTACAATAATATTTTATTTATTGAAAAATTGTACGGAGGATTACGCGAAACGCGTTAAAATGCGCAAAACCCCTTTTTATATTTAGTACTTGTACAACTATATAAATTTCTGTATTTATTTATTATGTAATGACACATATTCAAAATATTCAGTGATTTATGATAGAATTTATATTTTAAATTTGAAATTTTAACTCTTTAATTTCAACGGTTTTGCAACGACACGCACGGCTCGTATATTTTAAAATACGCGGGGTGGAAAAGTCAAGAATTTTTGTATTTTAAAACAAGTATCCAGTGATTAATGGTATTATATATATTTTAAACATTTTAATATTGAAATTATAACTAACTTTTAAGGATTTGCAACGATGTGGACGGCTAGTACATTTTGTAATATATGGTGCGGAAAAGTTAGTTAGTCTACTAATCCCCACAATAACTTAAAATTAAGTGAATAAAATTTATTAAAAGTTGAGTTAATAAGAAGTTTTTACACAAGAATGTCTTGAAAGTCTAGGTGAGGCTCTTACACGAGTAAATACGGGTTGGAGGATTCAGTTGACTTTGGCATTTATTGACTGGTTTACTCACATTTTTCTGCTACTTTAATTATAAATATTACTTTAATAAACTGATTTTATCAAACCACTCGAGATTGAAGTTTTCATTAATAAGATTCACATCCGTCATAATTTCAACAAATTAATAATTTTATAATTTCCGGTACGCATGATTTTAAAAATCTGGTTTCATTTTCATATTCGTACGTCAAAAGTGATTCAAAAAAACAATTTCAATTTTTTTGTGATCGCAGAATTTAATTCGCGAAGGGGTTTAAACGAATCATTTTCCACGTATTCGTACATCAAAAGTGTATTTTAGATTTTTTGCATCCGCAGAATTTAATTTTTCCGCAGATGTCGTCGCTCAATTTTGGTCGATATCATTGATGTGAAATTGGTGCAGTAGACCACATTAGAGATTGCTGTGCATCTCAATTCGGAGTAGGTTATCGCGAATCTAGCCTTTCGCTTAACTGTAACCAATACGATTGACTGAGTGCCAAAATGACATTTGCCAAATTGACACAGACCCCAGCCACTCTAGGGTATAATCCCATTCCCGTTGATTGCTTTGGTCCGAGGTTCAATTCAATTCAATTTATTACCCTATAGTCAGCATAAAAATGTCATCCGATAGGGGTAAAATACCCCGATGTACACAAATCAATACAAATCAGTACACAATTCAATGTACAGAAATCACATTTGGGTCAAGTCTCGACTAGACGAACACCCGCGTATGCGTCGTCGTTGAAAATGACTACCGATAACTTGGCATCATCATTTGGAAGTCAATTCCGTTGGCGAATTGCATGCAAGAAAAAAACTAATAGTATGGATGCGACTAAGTTACGTCAAGAGGTTCTGGATGATATCAGCGCAAGTGCGACCGCATCTATGACTTCGTTTGAAATTTTTTCAACCAATTTCCAATTTCATGGTGTTAGGCCTTTCAAAAAGGCCTATGCTCAAAACCTTCCTCATCAACCTTAATGTGTCCAACTCCAGAGATTTTCGCATACGATAGACACTAACTTTCGCACTACAAGTAGGAATGACTAACCGCGTTGTCGGTTACGTTTGAAAACTGCCACGACTAATTTAAAATTGCACGGTGTTAAGCCTTTCGAAAAGGCCTATTTTCAAAAACTCCCTCTTCTTCCTTAGACTGTCCCATTAAAGAAATTTAATTCAATTCAACTCAGTACTCTACAATCAGCAAATAAATGCCATGTCGTAAGCGTGTTGTACCCATTTTCAGTAGAATGCTTCTTCGTCAGTAGCGACTTTGACATCACTGTGAAATTGAACGCGAAGCGAATTTAAACTATTTCTAGGAATATCATTCCATCGTCTAATCGCATGCGAAAAGAAGGACCAATAGTAAGCATCTGTTTTGGCATGAAGCTCGGGCAATGGTTTAGAATATTACGTCTACGTCGGGAAGATTAAAACGTTTAAACAGGCCCATAGATAAGATTTTGCATCTGGTCCTCAACTAGTCACAATTTATAGTGAAGCATTTCTGTTAAACTCCCGTAATGCCGATAGCTACCCTTAGCTAATCTGGCTGCCCTCCATTGGACCATTTACTCATCCTGAATCTTAGTTATCCGTTGAGGATTCCTTACAGGAGCGCAATATCTAGCGCAAGATTATAGCGTTCGAGAAATGCTCACAACATGTTTCAAGTAGTTTCAAGAGCTTGAAATAGGTATGGCAAACCGCATCGATGGTTTCATTTGAATATTTCATCCACTGCAAGCTAAGTTTTTCAAAAAGGCCTAAGATTAAAACCTCTTTCCTAGTAATTAGCTCGTACCATTCCAGAGATTGTAACATCCGAGAAGCTTTTACATCTAGCTTGTATTACCCGGTAAAGTATCAAGCGCTCCTAAGCTACACCACGTCTTAGGTTTAATTCCCCGGTGTTCAAGAAACTTTTGATAAATAAACTTTATACTGATTTTCACTCATTTGTAAGATCAAAGAACCTCTTACATCTTGCTGGTATTACCCTACCCGGTTAAGAATCAACAGCTCCTACGCTACACCACATCTTAGGTTTAATTCCTCGGTCTTCAAGAAACTTCGTTAACTTAACTTTATACTCATTTTTATTTATTTGTAACATCGGAGAACCTCTTACATCTCGCTGGAATTACCCGGTTAAGAATCAACCGCTCCTAAGCTACACCACATCTTAGGTTTAATTCCTCGGTCTTCAAGAAACATTTGATAAATAAACTTTATACTGATTTTTCAGTTCCACCTAATATGGCATCTATTCCTCTGGATGTGAGCGGGCGGGTGCCTCGTCCTGGTCTTCCCATCGGCAGCGGAGTGTCCAACATCCAAACCGTCGAGAATCGGACTTACGCGCCGCTAAGCGGTTCGGATGGCGATACAGAAACGGATAACGGTCCTCATTCTCCCATTCAAATGCTCATTCATCAGCAGAGCCCTCATCTGAATCTGAAACCGACGACTTTGGGCAGGATGACCCTTCCGCTCCAGAGGGATCAGACTTCTACTTCTTCCTCGGATAACAACTCCGATACGACTTTTCCCGACTCGGAGTTAATCAGGATGAGGACGAATGCAATGGGATCAGATAGGAATGGTAAGGTCATGAGGATCAAACTACAAATGATATGTTGTACACGGTGACGCTTGTTAGTTCCTCTCGGATATCTTCGATATGGACATGTGAGAATTTCCGTAAATGTAACACTCTGCGGTTTCAGAAAATTAGTATAATTTGTGCATTTTCTACATTTAATTAACAATTGCTAAGCTACAAATGACCATTTCATTTCTTTGTATGCAAACATGCAATGCACTTGTGCTATGCATGATTGCATATGCATGGGAAACTTAAATATTATTTGCATCTTTTTGAATGACAATTAAATGTCACAAATTTTTTCCAAAACACTCATTTTATGAAGTTTTACAGCTCTCTAAATGGACTTTTTGTCTTATCTTTAACGATTAATTATTTTTAAATCGCGCAATCCGAGAATGTGTCGTTTAATGTTATCGGAATCCTCACATGTGATCCTAATGAAATGTGTAACTAATTTTTCCCAGCTATTACCATATTTAATATATTATAGAGGTTTAGAAATATATCTCACCTTATTTAGTAAGTTTAGTTAGATTAACCAGCTTACAAGTTGGCTAGTTCAAAGATACTCAAATTCCCATTCGCAAGTTTAAATTATTTATAATATAGCACAGGTAGGAAAATTAAGTTAAATTATAACACTGATTCTTTGACATTGACTTAAAACTAGCATGTAATAATTTTAGCTTATACATTCATAGTTACATTTACAAAAATTGTTTTTAGTGTAGTTTTAGGCCGCTTTTCGCCCTGTCGCATCGCAAATATTGAAAAATTTGGTTAAGCTTTCAATTTTGGATAAAGATGTATCAGAATCTTATAAAGAAAAGTGAATAATGTTATGTTTAAAAGTAAATAATATTCTTATGTTTGTCCGTTACATCATTATCTTAAACTAGACATTTTCAGATGACGGTAGGCCGGGAATAACAATTTATTTAAGGTGAAACTAAACAAGAGGAAAAACCTGAGCATGGTTAATATTTAAAATATCAAACATACTTTTATCACAGATTTACCAAAAAATGGCTATCGCTTTTATTTAATCGATAACCGTAAATCATACACCAAAAGTTTGAGTAACGGATTATTAGCGAGCAGGATTTGAATACATAATCTAATCATTAATAACTGAATAATTTTTCACACCCTTAAGCCTTCACCAGATGTTTATCACTAAAATATCCATCTTTATAAAATTACAGTCCTGACTGATAGTCCACCCGAACCAGCGCCGCCCGAGGTGCCACCTAGAGGCATTTCGATGCATCATTCAGATTTAGCTTCTGTAAGGACACCCAGAGGTAAGACTATTATCAAATATATATAACATCTTAACATGATGAGTCTTATTAGTTCTCATATCAGCAGTATATTTCAAGGTTTCTTTATAACCAACTTTTTAAAACGTGCAACGTTTCAGCTGTCGCATTTTCATCGGGTGCTAACCAAGTTATGCCGGTTCACCGTCAATTGTTCCTAGGGTAATTACTTATACAGAATCTGGGAAGTTTTACTTGCATTTACAAGAAAGTAAAACAATTTTGGTAATGAGTTCTTAAGCTAGGAACAATTAACAATGATCATGAACGGTACCTGATAAAGATGCGACAACCGAAACAATGCGCGTTTCCAAAAATCAAAAGTTGGATATATGAAAACCTTGCTATCTATTTATGTTTGAAAGCACAACTACATGAGTAATGGAAACAATATTAATTCTTCTTTAATTTTGAAAGATGTCCACAATTTGTCAAATGTCAGCCGAGCCATTTATTCCATGGGTTCCTCTGGACCAACGTCAGTTAACCAGAGCCAACTACAAGAAAAAGATTCTAACCACGATCACAATTCAAAACAATCACAAGATAGGTAAGCTTAACTGTAATTTAAAGCTAATCATATTCAAGAAACAAAAATTCCCGTATTGAATATGCGTCAATGTATGTCTTTACTTTTTACGCTGGCATCTCTAAAATCTTTACCGCAGTTAACGATCGCAAAAAAAAAAAAGATTCGCAATGCCCAAAAATTATTATTTCTCATGCCTTTGACTGAATTGACCAACACAAAAATAAGACTCGTGAAGCCGTGTTTACTTTATACGTGAATCTCCAAAGCCTTTGAATCAGATAACCGTATAAAAAAGCAAGACTCGCAAAGCCTAAGAAATCTTTATTTAATTGGATGTCTTCAAAGCCTTTGACTCAAATAACCGTAAAAAAGAAGACTCGCAAGGCCCGAGAAACCATTTTTAGATCTGTGCAAAGCCTTTGACCAAGTTAACCATCGCAAAAAGAAAGACTAACAAGGTCCGAGAAATATTTTTTTATCCGGATCTCTCCAAAAATTTGTTTCATTGATCGCGTAAAAAGGACTCGCAAGGCCTCAGAAATTTTTCTTTCTCTGATCTCTCCAAAGATTTGATTCAGTTAACCATCGCGAAAAAAAAGACTCGCAAAGCAAGCATTATCATTTTTTTCTCGGATAACGCCAAAGCCTTCGATTCAGTTAAATCCTCTACAAACGGATCAATGTCCTATCGTGTCGAAGTTCCCCGCTTCGCGACATTCTAGATCAGTGGTTCTCAAACTTTTTGCTGCGGCACCCTTGTCAGGCTAAAAAAAATTGTTTGGCGCAGCTTTTGGAAAACAAGAAAAACAGCAAAATTTCATTTTTTCCTAGTGTTACCATGTTATAAAAACGGATTCTATAGCTAAATTTCTAAATCTGCTTACTGCCGCAGCACCCCTGGCATGCGCTCGCGGCACCCAATTGGAATACTGCTCTTCTAGGTAAGTCAATGGGGCTCCGCACACGTGTCGACTGTTAATCGTTGAGACCACCACAAAATGTGCCACCGCAAAAAGGGCTCGGGTGCCACCGTAAAAATTGCCCGATGTGCCACCGCAAAAAAGAGCTCTTGTGTGCCACCGCATAAATGGCCCGACGTGCCACTACAAAAAAGCCCCGTGTGCCACCTCAAAAAGACCCCGTGTGCCACGGCAAAAAGGGCCCGATGTGCCATCGCAAAAATGGCTCGTGTGCCACCGCAAAAATGGCCCGATGGGCCACCGCAAAAAGAGCCCTTGTGTGCCACCGCAAAAATGGCCCGTGTGCCACCGCAAAAATGGCCCGATGTGCCACCACAAAAATGGCCCGTGTGCCACCGCAAAAAAAGCACCGTGTGCCACCGCAAAAAAGGCCCGATGTGCCATCGCAAAAATGGCCCGTGTGCCACCGCAAAAAGGGCCCGATGTGTCACCGCAAAAAGGGCTCGGATGTCACCGCAAAAGGGCCCACGTGCCACCGCAAAAGGGCTCTTGAGTCACCGCAAAAGGGCCCGATGTGCCCCGCAAAAATGCCCCGTGTGCCACCGCAAAAAGAGCCCATGTGTGCCACCGCAAAAAGGGCCCGATGTGCCATCGCAAAAATGGCCCGTGTGCCACCGCAAAAATGGCTCGCGTGCCACCGCTAAAAAGGCTCGTGTGCTTAAAGTGCTCATCGAACCCACGCGCGTCAGAAATTTTACCGATTGATATTAAAATGCAAATATTAATTAAAAACAGATCGTTCCGTGCCGCGTATGTTTGTGTGTGGGTGCCGCGATACAAAAACCCATATTAATAATAATTGCGCACGTATGTATATCGCAAGCGTTGCGCCGTGTTAATGCCTGCACATACGCGCCAGTTATTGTAGCAAAAACCCGTGGTAGTTAAAGGGAGAATAATGTCGGTGCGAAATATCGTTAAATGACTCTCTATGTTTGTATAAATGACCAATAAAGTACACGTAGTTTATTCTTGTTGTGGGGGGTTTCGTCGTTCAATTTGGGGGCATTTAATGGGCATTGGGGTAATAAAAAGCACGCTAGGAGGAGGAGAGGGAGGATGGGGAGGGGGGGGGGAAATGAAGATGAAAATTGGAGACTATATAATAATTGTCGTTAAAACCATGTACTACAATAAACGAGAGGATTCCTCCGAATTGCACCACATTTTCATAGGCTTATTGCCCCTTCCTATATCGAGCGGAACTCATTAACGCCCACATAGGACCAATGTCCCTCTTTAACAAACCCCCCCCCTTTTTTCCCCCCTCCTCCCCAACCCTATTTACCCCCCCCCCCCCCCTCATCCATGAACTAAATACTGTATGCAGTTTATATATCACTCTTCACAGGGTGGGGCACTTTAATGTGTCAAATGTGAATCATTTAGCTTGCTAGACATCAATAAATTTACATATAAATATAAAAACATTTCCTCATATCTTTGTTTTTAAACTGGTTAACTCGTTGATGGATGAGCTATTAATTAAATTGACAATTAAGCTAATTAAACTAATGGTCACATTTGAAATTTTTATCAAATTATAGCAATTGACCTTATTTAAATTATTGAAATTTGAATAAAATCACTGATGTGACAAATCTGTATTAATTTATTGCTCCAAAAATGATTTTTGGTGAGGTTTGGGGTTAAATCAATATACATTTATATCCATTGTGTTGTCAGTGAAGAATTTTAACAAAAAAGACCCAAAATGTCAAGTTTTTAAATGGTGTCAAATAATTAATAGGAAACAAATGGCAAAACGGGCTAAGAGATGAAAAAAATAACAAAAATGTGTAAAACAAGCTAAATTTTATCCAATTGAAAAAAATGGTTGAAAGTAGGAAATGTATAATTATGACAAAAATTTTGTAAAAGTTGATTTTTTTATGGTAAAAGTGGCAAAATTGATGTGTGTAAAATCGAAAAAAAATGTGTAAAAGTGGGGAAATGGGAAAATTTCATGTAGCTGTAAGTTATAAAAAACGAAGAAATTAGATATAAAATAAAAAAAAATGTTGTAAAAGTGAGAAAAAAGGCAAAAAAATATGCAAAAGGTGGAAAAAATAGCAAAATCTGTAAAAATGGAAAACAATGGCAAAAATGTGTAAAACTAGATTAATTTTATAAATTATAAAAAAAATGGTTGAAAGTAGAAAATGTATAAATATGACACAATTTGGTCAAAGTGGATTTTTTATATAAAACATGTAGTAAAAGTGACAAAAATTGATGAATGTGTGTAAAATCGAAAATTTTTTTGTAAAAGTAGGGAAATGGGAAAATTTCATGTACTGGTAAGTTATAAACACGGAAAAATTAGCTAAAAATTATAAAAATGTTGTAAAAGCAGGAAGAAATGGCAAAAAAAAAATATGCAAAAGTGTGAAAAAATAGCAAAAATATGTAAAAATGGAAAACAATGGCAAAAACTGCTAAAACTGCTAAATGAATGGTAAAAAGTGAAAAAAAACTAAAACACTGAAAAAATTTTGAAAATATACATTTTTTAAAAATAAAAGCATATGATAAAAGTTGCAAAAACTGATAAAAGTGGAAAAATTAGCAAAAATGTGTTACTGTTGAAAAATCTGGCAAAAAAATCATAGGCCAATAAGTAAAAAAAAATAAGAAAAGGGCAATAAGTAAAAAAAAATGGCAAAACATGCCATTTTTAAGGGCTCTAAGTAAAAAAAAATGGCAAAACATGCCATTTTTTCCCATTTTTTGCCTTAATTCCCAGGGTTAATGTGGAATAATTCTTGAGAAAACTACTTCCTACATCTTATTGGCAAAATGTCTTAAAACTTAATTTTTTTGTATTGTTAGCCGTGGGAGTCAATTGCAACAACAACAACAACAACAACAACAACAACAACAGCAGCAGCAGCAGTCGTGTGTTCAAAACAATAGTAGTAGTCATCATCATCATCATCATCCTAGCCTTCTGCCTGCAATCATGCCTGTCCACACCGTCCGTAACAACACAGCAGTGAGTCTGATTCCCGGAGCGTCGCATCTTCCGATCAAGAGCGGCGGCGGCCAATCGCAGCACTGCAATGTCCCTCCGTCTCTTCAAGTGTCCACTTCACATTTTTCAGCCACCAATTTTCAAATTAGGAAATCCTGTTCGCATCGATGCAGTTGGAAATGCTTGGCCATATTCCTCGTATTTGTAACCGTGCTGCTTACGGCCGCGCTGGCCTATTTCGGAGGTACACATTATAAGGGTCCTTTGTCCAAACTAACATCATATACATGTACACTAGCACCACTATACCCTGGCCACCTATATGAACCCCTACTTCACCCTGTAAAGGATCATCTACGCCTAGGGCCATCTAGAGCACAGGGCCTCCAAGCCCTTTGCTTTAAAAATTAACCTTTATTTCAAAAAGGGGCCCTTTGTTCAAACTAAC
>JAQGCC010006483.1:0-10179 GCA_034698905.1 Xestoiulus laeticollis
ACCTGGGTTGCATTTCACACAGGCACCCTGGATAACATTTATAGCTGCTGGTTTCTTGTTACTGAATCACCCTGTATGCTATGAATATATAATTAACCCAGGGAAAGGTCATATGCAGAAGGCATGATTAGACATGTAGGCTACATGATTTAAGACAACATGTTGAAACAAGATTGAAAAGCAGGGCATAGGTGCTTTCAGTGTTAGGAGTGATGTAGGCTTAAATAGATTTTAGGAGATCGAGAATGAATGCAGGCCCTTTAGATCTCAAAGTTCCAAAGAAAATGTTAAGCGATGTTGTGTTTGAAATGTTAAGGCCTATTTATATACCATTTATGAAAAAAGATGGTAGAAAACCAATAAAACGTTTTTATCGTATATAATTTTTCGTAGGCCGTTTTTCTGCTCTAGTTTCCTAAATACTAGAGCTAAAAATGGTTATATTTTGTTCTCTTCAAGGACAATTTAAAATTTTTAAAATCGGTTGAGTAGAACTTATTTTATAGCACACGGAAATTTAATAACCCTAAATAAAAATGTTTTCTATTGAATGTACTTTTTCGAGGGCCATTTTTTGCTTTAACTCCCTTACTACTAGAGCTAAAATTAACAACATTATTTAGAAAGATAGATAATTTAATAATCTTTAAGGAAAATTTTAGATTTTTAAATTCGATTCACTATAACTTATTTTACAGACATTTAAAGTTTAATACTGAAAAATGTAAAACAATTTTAGAGAGGGCCATTTTTGCTATAAGTTTCTTAATACAGGAGAACAAATGGAAGATTTTGACAATGTGTACTGCACATGCTCAGATGCAGTGCTGTGCCTGGTGGACAAAGCCACAAGCTCCATAGATGGTGAATAGTAATTCTATAGAATATAATAGCACATTAGCGGCGCACTTTTTGACTAACAAAAAACAGTTATTTTTAAAGCTTTAGAAATAATAAAGCCAATGCGCTTTAAGCAATTAACTTGCGAAAAAAAGCTCCCCGTTACAGGGATACGTCATATATGACACTTTTCATAGATGTCTTACATATGCCTTTCATTGCAATTTTGCAATGTATTAATGGCAAAAATTTTACATTTTCTATGAATTTTTCTAAATAGTACATGTAGGTCTTCTCACTATAAAATTGTCTAAAGGAAAACAACCAGCCAATTTTAATTTCTCTTACTGTATTGATCAAGTTATTCTACTTCAAATCCATAATCCTTCTTATAAAGGAATCAATAGTCTTGTATTTGGAATCAATAAAACAACTTAAATTAGATAATAATTTTTAATCATTGCAATCAGATTAGCAAATTAGCTTCAAAAAAGGCAAGTTAATGTTACGCAATGCTTAATGTTAGTTAGGCGTTTTTCCTTGAACATGGGAGAACACACCCACCAAAATTTGTGGATACGTTCTTAAATTCTTTGTCAACTGTGTTAATATTTATCTTTATACTACATTTATATAACTGCTTTTTATAACTATGCACTAACTATCTGAGTTAGATGCTCATTTCGTTTTGCATAACCTTTAAATATTCAAATTCAAATTCAATCGCGCTCATACAATAGGTTTTAGTCAAACATTACACAAAATCACGGCAACATGATTGGTTCGGTTTCGTACGGCACCCAGTGCAAGACTGCGCATGAACACCACTCGATGGTCGCACATGTTTCGCTCTACATAAAATATGATTATCATTAACACGGATCAGTATTTCTTAAAAAAATAAGTCTATTCTGCACAAAACGAGCATCCGCTCAACAACCCATCCCAAATTCTAAAATAAATAGTGTCATGTTATTTCCGATGTTAAGAATGTCGTGCTTCGATCTCAAAGTCCTGTGATGATATGAACTCAAAAAGTTGTTGTAATAGATGCGGAACCACTCGCGAAATCATCATGTACGAAATCCGGCTGGATGACAATGTCACGAACATGTTGCCTGCACACCAAAAACATAAAGAAGCACGCGTCTCACCCGTGGCGTTGTAACAGAGTTCTGTTTCCCCACTCACTGCATCGTCAGCTGGTCTTACGTCATCCATTTGTGTCTCACCATAATGATCCACATCTCAATCGGTCAGTCCTTATATTGGTCTATTCCTTCCCACAATGCTCACCACCAAATTCCTCAAATTACATCTTAATTTGGATTACATCACTCAAAAATATGCAAATGACAAAAGGTGTCTTAATCCACGAAAATGTGCAATAATGTTTACGCAACTCAATGAAAATGCCATGTGTGGTATGTGAAAAAGTGCGGGAATCGCCATAAATTGCAATAAAAATAAAACGGGATTAATCTTCAAAGTAAAGTGACCCTAAAAGGTCATGTCACATCCCTTGTAATGTCCAAAGACCAAATTTTAGATGCCTATTGCATATGTCCAGCAGGGTAAATTGATATTTAAATACTTTTCTGCAATATAAGCTTATATCAATTAATTTAGAATTGTTGACCTTTCTTGTTTATGGCGCCCATTTCTTGGCGCCCATCCAGGTGGCACTCCTCTCTGTCCCAAGGGGAGATTGCATTCCAGGATTATGCAATCAAGGAATGCAGCTTACTGAACCATTAGTTCAGTTAGTTTATTCCACATCTATTCTCTGACCTAGCAGGTCATGCTCAAATGAATGCATACTTATTTTTACTTCTTTGTTCATGTAAGTTTCCAATCTTCATTTGCCATTAAATTAAGTTTTCAACATTTTGGGCCCAGCATTAACTTAAATTTGGCAAATGGAAAATGTTAGGTTAGCTGAGTGGGTGCATATGTCCAGGCAATGCTTATACAGTTTTTCCCTCTTTTACCCAAACTTATGGAGTAAATAGTCAGCCCCATTCAGGCCATCAATTCTGCAATTATGGCTGAAGCAGGACGCCGTATTCCCTTGCTGGATGGGACCAATTGGGCTGCCTGGTCTGGTCAAGTTAGGCTTCTCCTGAGACAGCTGAAGTGTCTTCATGTCCTTGAGCATAAGCCAACACTGACTTTAGAGAAGCCCGAGACTACAACTGAGAAGGAAGCCTGGGAGACAGCCGACAACATGGCAATGCTACAGCGAGGAACCCTGGTAATGCCCAGTCTCACAATTACGCTGTCCCGGTTAAACACCGCAGCTGAGATGTAGGTTTACCTCAGGAACAAGTACAAGTGCACAGGCTTGATTGCCCAGCTGTACCTGCGATTTCGTTTCTTCGGTGCAAAGATGCTTCCAGGGCAGACAATGCAGCAATTCATCACAACCGTGGAAGACCTCGCCCAGCAATTGCGAGATGCACTCGGTCGGTATATTGAGCCCCTTGATCACGTAGCTGTCCTGCTCAACAAATTGCCAGACAGCTACCAATGGATCATCCAGGCATACGAAACAACCTTTGGCCAACCTGACAGTCGTCAAGGTACAAGCCAGACTGTTAGATGAATATACCCGATAGCTGGAGCGCAAAGGTGGCAACCGCTAGCAGTCAGCATTGGAGCAGACTGTCGCACTGAACACCACCACCGGAAAACCGAAGCAAGGTGGTCGAGGTCGATGCCCCAAGAGCCGTGGCGGTGCCAGTGGAATCGGTCAAGCCAGCGGAAGCCAGCCAGCTAATGCTAATCAGCTGGAGTGCAGCTACTGCAAAAGGACCAATCATCTCGTTACAAACTGGCGCACAAAGCAACGTGATCTTGAGATTGGTAGAGGCATCCGCCTTAGCCAACCATAACAACAGCCCATTCATCCAACATCAGGATCCAGCCGAGGCAATGCCAGCACTGTCACAGATCTTGGTAACAAATGGGCTCTCAGTGTGAATTCGGCAGCTCCAGCAGCCACCGACTCATGGCTGATAGACTCCGGCGCTTTATCCCACATGTCGCCGAACCAAAATGTCTTTACCACGTAACGGCCAGTCGGATATTATCCATCTGGCCGACAACAGTGCCATCCAAGTGTCCGGCATTGGTGACGTGAACGTGCAGGTCAATGCCAAAGGGTGAGCTACGTACAATTACCATTACGAACGTTCTGCACACTCCAGCGCTGATGAGGAACCTGCTCAGCATCGGAAGGACAAGAGACATCAGATGCAAGGTGTGCATCAGGAAGAACAACTGCCGTATAATCAAGGGTCGACGAACACTCGTAGCCATCGGCAAACGGGTTGGTAACCTCTTTGAGCTGCAGACAGTTTTGCCGTTTATCTCGAATACAGCCAACGCTGCTGCTGTATGTATACATCAGTGGCATCGACGTTTTGGCCACCGAGATACAAACGCCGTGAAGGAACTGTTGGTCAGCGGCATGGTCACTGGTGCAAAAGTATCTGAGCGCCTGTTCTTCTGACTGCACCACCTGCTCGCTCTGTAAGCCTGTGAAGCTACCTTTCTTCACAAGCACAACAAGAGCCAAGCAGCCATTCGACCTACTGCATTCGGATGTCGTGAGTCCGATCCGTGCAACATCTTTCTCCCGCTTCACAGCAGTGACCATCCTCAAGTCATAAGATGAGGTTCTGAAGCCATCAAGGAGTACCTTACGGTCATGTCCAATCAGTTTGGCCGGTCACCGAAGTTCTTAAGGTCAGACAAGGGCGTGAGTACGTGAACTCCGAACTGACGACGCTCTTCCGGCAACTTGGCATTATTCATCAACTTACAGTGCCATATACTCCTCAGCAGAACGGCGTTGCTGAACGGATGAACCGGACGCTCCAGGACATTTCTCGCTGCATGCTACGAGTTGCCGATCTCTCCCAACGTTTCTGGGCAGAAGCAGTGAGTACAACAGCGTACAACATCAATCGTCTGCCGACCCATTGAGAGAAGATCACCCCACTGGAAGGTTTTCTGGGACTCAAACCGGACGTCGAGCATCTGCGCATCTTCGGGTCACGTGTGTTTACACTCATCCCCGAGGTTTAGCGAACAGGCAAGTTCGGCGATCGAGGACGAGAGGGAGTCATCGTGGGATACAGTGACACAGTATAAGGGGTAAACCAGTAGGAGCGTTCACTCTCTTTTCTGAATCCAGCTGCACAGCAACGCCGACCTGGTGGCAAATCAGGGCAAGGGTTTGCGTTCTTATACCACAGTATACTGTTTCTGAATGGGATAACCAATGATGTTCCTGGACAGTGAGATGCTCAAACCTGTGCAGCCATGATTTAATTTCCAGCTAGCTACTTTTTACAAGGAAAACTGACGCTACTGAAAGTTGCACGGCAATAAAAAACAGGCGAAATTCTAAATGAAATTTAGGCCACGTGGACGAGAACTGTTAGCCTTTCTGAAGAGATACACTTTAGTAAAAGACAACTGTCAACTATAGAGGGGTTTGCTTAAATATTAGAAATATGTAATAGCCAGAATGACATTATATATGTTAAGAATACTGGAAACAATTGTGGAGTCTACCATAGAAAACTTTTTTTTTTGGAAATAAACGATTTTGCAGAAAACTTATAAGTATATGATCAATTTTATAAAAAAATTGCAGTTAAATTGGCAGCTTGTGGACTGCTTAAGAACAGAAAAGAAAAAATTACAAATTGTACACATTTATAATATTTGACTAAATTCAATTTTTCTTCTAAAAAATACTCTTCACAGTTTTTTTTAAAAGCTGATCATATATACTTTAAGTTTTCTGCAAAATCGTTTATTTCCAAAAAAAAAATTGTTTTCTATGGTAGACTCCACCATCGTTTCCAGTATTCTTAACATAATGTCATTCTGGCTATTCCATATTTCTAATATTTAAGCAATCCCCTCCATAGTTGACAGTTGTCTTTTACTAAAGTGTATCTCTTCAGAAAGGCTGACAGTACACGTTTTAACAAACATTATAATCGATGTGGTTTTAAAATTTATAATTATTTTCTATGGTGTGCTTTAATATGTATTGATCCAAAACCTTGCTGTCCATGCACGATGGGATCGACTATCTTTTCAACACGTACAGGTATCAATAAAATTGCCTTTGAAAGCAATCAAGACAGTTTGTTTGTTTGACACGCACACTGATATTGTTGTCAGATGGCAGAATTGTGCAAATCATATACATGTCTATTATAATTTCATGTTTATAAAGTAAAACTTTTTAATCCAGCTGTTATCCCACTATCATGTGAAAGTGACGATATTTTAGTAAGAAGGAACTATTTCCATTGATGATGACCTGTAAGGAAGCATTAATAACGATTTTCTGTTTTTTTATTAAATTACTTTGGTACATGTATTTGGAAGATTGCATCACTCCCATTGTGTCACATTTCACTAATTATTGCATTGGCGAATGCCTCCTATTCTGTGCCTACATGCCGCACTGCCCTTATTAGCCGCAGTGGCGCTGCTGTGCAGCTTGGAACTAGCTTCTTCAAAGGTGCCAACACGAAGCGCTCCTACTGGTTTACCTCTTATACTGTGACAGTGATGTAGCCAAGGCTTATAGAGTAGCCGATCCGTCAACAGGCCGCCTCTGGCTCACCCGGTCGGCAAAGATCCTTGAGTCGCAGAAAGCTGCACCAGACCTCGATGACATCCTGGATTTCACTCCCTTGTCTTCTCCGAGCTCACCATCAATTGGTGCGATGCCCTGGAGCCGAGCTACTACAGATCCAGGTCCAGCTACGAAGATGGAACCAGAGTTCTTCCACGACCAAAAACCTGAGTAGGAAGCGGATGATGACTTTAAACAGTCACTACTAGAACTTTCTCGTAGCCAAAAGCCTTTGCCTGAGGTGCTACAGCTGGACGATTCGGAGTAAGTTTTTGATTCCGACGAGAAGACGAGTTTTGTGCCTCCGACAATGTCAACGCCAGCTCTTCGACCTCAACCTGGACCTATGCCTAAAGCCCAGCTGACTCCGGTACCATTACCAAGAAGAGGCAGGCCACATGGTCCACAGGCTCCTTCACCACCTCCAATACATGCGTCGCAGCACATCCGTGATCAACAGCAGAAGTCCAGTCTGCATGTATCGTTTATGGCAAAATCTCCGTCGACCAAAACCCGAGCAACAGAGTTGGACTGCAGCAGCACAGAGTGAGTTCTGGTCCCTCGCCAACCACCAGGTTTGGCGCTACCGCAAGGGAAGAGGACCATCAGCGCAAAGTGGGAATTCAAAGCCAAGACAGATGCTTCTGGAAATATCATCACCCACAAAGCCAGATTTGTTGCTCGTGGATTTGGTCAACGTCACAGAGTCGACTATGACGATACTTTCTCTCCAGTCGTTCGCCACAATACCGTCCGCACTTTGCTTGCCGTCGCTGCCAGCAAGCATCGTCATGTCAGGCAGCTTGACGTAGTGACGGCTTATCTTCACGGCGACCTTAAAGAAGAAATATATACGGAGCAACCTCCTGGTTTTATCATCCGAGGACACGAGACCAAGGTGTGTCATCTTCTGAAAAGCCTTTATGGGTTGAAGCAATCGGCACGCGCTTGGAACGCCAAAGTAAATGATGTCCTTCTGCAGCTCCATTTCTCCCGTAGCAGCGCAGATCCCTGTTTGTACACCCGGAGGAACAACGCAGGTGACATCACCTACCTGTTGCTGTATGTTGATGACTTGCTTGTCATTAGACGTGACGAGCAGTCAACGGCTTCTGTCAGCACGCAAATAGCTGAACATTTCGAGCTCCGTGACCTGGGAACCATATACCTTGGGATTCAGATTAAGAGGGAGGCAGATGGCTATCTTGCTGTCGCAAACATCCAAGATTGTCGCGTTGCACGAGTCAGCTGGCCTCACTGACAGCAAGGAAGCTCGAACACCGGTGGAAGCTGGTTTCCTGGCATCACACTTGCCACACTTGTCCACTTGTCCACACTTGCCAGATAATCATCTGTAGGCCTACCGCAAGGTATTGGGTTCTCTTCTCTACCTGGCAACCGTCACCCGACCGGACATCGCTACTGCTACCGGCATTCTGAGCCGCCGCGTCGAGTCACCTACCGAATCTGACTGGAAGGCCCTTAAGCGTGGCGTGCGCTATCTGTCCTTCACAAGTGAGCAGAAGCTTTGACTCCTTTCCAGCAGCAGTACAGCATTAACTTGATATGTTGATGCAGACTGGGCTGGCGACAGGACTGACAAAAAGAGCACTAGTGGCTTCATGTTTTAAGTCGGCACCAGCACCGTGGCGTGGAGTAGTTACAAACAAACCACAGTTGCTCTGTCCACAGCTGAGGCGGAGTACGTTGCGGAGTATGTTGCAAGAATACTCCAGCCAGCGGACTTAGCATATTGACATCTCTTATCACCACATCCGACACCTTAAGGAGATGGGGATCATCCGGCCAGAATTTTGCCCATCCGAGCAAATGTTGGCCGACGTTTTTACCAAGAACCTCCTTTTTGACGCTTTCAAGGTTTTTACCAGGAAGCTCGGTTTGGTGTATGGCAGTACCTAGGCGACCGGTTGTGTTCTCTCTGACGGACAGGTATAAATGTATCTTGGAGCAGAGATACGCGAGAGGGAGACTTCTCGGAATCCGGGTTGGCTTAGGCTCAAGGACATGAAGACACTTCAGCTGTCTCAGGAAAAGCCTAACCTGAGCAGACCAGGCAGCCCAATTGGTCCAATCCAGCAAGGGAATACGGCGTCCTGCTTCAGCCATAATTGCAGAATTGATGGCCTGAATGGAGCTGACTATTTACTCCAAAAGTTTGGGTAAAAGAGGGAAAACTATAGAAGCACGGCCTGGGCATATGCACCCACTCAGCTAACCTAACATTTTCTATTTGCCAAATTTATGTTAATGCTGGGCCCAAAATTAGGCCAGAAAACAGCATATCCAGCCCATAACCTTTGTTGAAAATTAAATTAAGTTTAATTTTATCAGCATTAATTAGCAGGGTAAATTTAAATACTTTTCTGCAATATAAGCTTATATCAATTAGTTTAGAATAATTTGAATTACAATTAATTTGCGTTAGATGTAGGCCATCCCTATTGTATTATAGTGTATATATTGTGCTCTGTAGGCTAAATATACACTATGAAACACAACATTATGAATTTCAAAGTGTTATATTATGCAGTTGGCAGTGAATTACAATAAAAGTTTTAATATTTCAGGGACGTCGAAAGCAATGAAGAAGAGCAAGAAGAAGACAGCCTAGTGTTGGAGAGCACGTGTACTAAATCCAAAAAAATACGACGTAATGCTTAATACGTTTTCAAAAAAGCTTGCAAAAAAAGAAAATAATTTTGGAGTTGCATGAAAAAAGTCTATATTGGCTAGTGTATTAGCAGCTTAAGTTTTAGAAGGTAAGATAACACATTTTAAGCTACACTGGATTGAATTTCTGGTAAATTACAAAGTGTCTAATTAAATTTATCTTGTATTTCAGCTGAAAAATGTAGGGTGGAAATTAGCAGTGTTCAAACATCTGATTTTTCGCCTATAAGACGGGTGCCAGAGAAAATTACAAGTACTCCAACTAACTCCTTTGCCAAAAACCAAAGGTTTTATTAGTGCCATGAGCGAATTGGATATCAAAATCTCAAGAGACCCTACGTTAGATGATGTCAGTTAGAAGAGTATAGACAACGCTATAAAAAAGGTGAGTTTTTAATTAATTATAATCTAACAACATTATTAAACAAATTTTAATAACCATTTATTACAATAATTTTTTCCTATTGCAGATCTTGATTAGCCAAAACACATGTGGGGCAAGCAAGCTCTTATGCCAAAAAAAGTTTTGCTAATTAAAGGTACTACTAAGATACTATATATACTCTTTATCCGTTAACTGATGCATTTATTTATTGTTGAATATTTTTTCATTGCAGACAAATTGAAAGAAAAACTTCTTCCATGAAAACGTTCCAAAGGAGGAAATTGAAAAGAAGATACAAAAGTGAACCCTCCACTTGCTGAAAAGATAGCGAGCCTGAGTAAATCTTCAAAATCTACACCTTAGTTTCTTTTTGCATGTCAATTAAGCTGGCTACAGATTATCAGCACATCACAATAACTCGCGTGATCGCACGCACCTCATAGCTACTTTTCAAAAACAGAGATTGGAGAATTAAAATAGTTTAGAATTGTTTAGCACAGCCAATGCATGGGTTCAAAGGTTCCCGGACATCTCGTCAAAGTCCTTTTCGTCAAGATCGGCTGATCGGCTGAGTAACTGAATGCGCCGTTAAACG
>JAQGCC010006484.1:0-10178 GCA_034698905.1 Xestoiulus laeticollis
AAAATTTAAATTAAAACAGGAGCTGTATTCGTTCTACGATTTCCCCATATTAAAGGTGTTTCGTTCCCCCTTAAGTAGGAAATACTTTGCACGATGGAGACCCCTATAATTCTACCCATAGTATTACATTAATTATTTGGATTACAGATGTCAATATACATATAATACCTAAATTCACATATAGTTCCAGTTCCACACGTTTGTTTTTATAATAATTATGCTTTTGTCTCAATGAGTGGCACATGTGCTTTCATATATTATAAAAGCTAATAAGTTTATCAACAACAGGTGGTGATCATAAACTATTGTTTGCATTCATTCTGGAAAATTCCTAGTTTATGGAGTTGTAAATCAAGTTTGATATTGTTTTTTTTCAAATAGTATTTTAAAGGCAGTTGATTTAAAAAAAAAATAACATGGTCGTCTTTAATTTTATAACTTAAAAATAAAAATTACAATAAAATCCACACACCGAGGAAAAACACGTTAATGCTAATCACACTACAGCACACTATTTTAATTTCTTTAAAATGGATGTAAACCAATGTATAGCCAATTTATAATAGTCTGTTCAACCACAAAATTTGAATCCGATATATTTGGATTTTTGTAGACATTAAATTTATGAATGGTCTTACCACGACAATTGTAGCATAGATGCAACAATTGTCAAAATTGCCTAATATTAAGATCTTAATAGGGTATTGCCCTATTGGGAAATCCAGTATATACTGGTCCCAGTATCATACTGGTATAATGGGCATTTCTAAGCCTATTTTTTTTTTAAAATGAAGTTTTTTTATTATCCCCTATTATGTTTTCTACATGCTACCAACAATGCATTTATTAATGCTAACTCAATATAGGCTTGAAATTAAATGTATACGTACATCTATACGTACCCAATTATCCAACACGTTTTATCCTCGTTTACATTTGGCGAAGTCAAGCATTTAATATTCTTTTAAATTTGGCTGTACCATGCATGCATTTTATCCTCTTTTAAATTTAGAAAGGAGACACATTTTATCCTCGTTCAAATTTGACGAGGTTACACATTTTGTCCTCGTTTGTAATTTGACATTGTCATAATGATCATTATGATTACAGATAAAGTTGGAGCATTCATATAACATCACGCTTTAGTTATGATTTCAATGTAGCAAGTGTTTTATTAAACATATCAAAAATTATCAAATACATTTATATAAATATAACCTATAATGCTATTAACAGCTTGCACTTTTAGAGTAATCACATTCCATAGGATGATTCACATACTTAGTAAAATACATGCATATTGGCAGTATATTAATATGTCAAAAACATGTATATTTTCATAACCAAGACACTAAATTCGTTCTACAAATTAATGTAAACGTAACTTCATTTCTATAATCAGAAAAATATATTACTTTTTTCATTGATTTTTTACTAATGTAATTTAAGTTTAACTGCCGCAATGCTCAAAATTCGTACATGTATTTCGAACGGTAAAAACAGTGTTATAGTGCTATCAGCGATTAAAGAATTGCTTCATTCTAGATTGATTCTGGGATGATTCTGGAATGATTCTGGAATCAATGATTGCAATCGAACATCTTGTTTTCGATACCATTCAGAACTCATTAAAATCAAGAATGATTCTAGAAAAGACAAACTCGTTTGTGTCCTAGATTCATGCTAGAAACATATATCGTGCTCTATTCTTTGATGCGCCTCTATATGTGCGGGTGCATCGTGAATATCAGGAGTAGAATGAAACGATTCTTTAATCGCTGATAACACTATGTTTTTACCCTTAGGGTACGGTACTTAATTACATGTTGGAGCATTGGGAATCTAGCATCGGAGTGAATTCCCAATGCACCAATTCAATTAACATGCAAGTACCCATACTTTTAACACACTGTCAAGAAGATGCAGGTATTTACTGCATTAAAAATGATATATAGTTTTGACATTGATAATTTGCTCAAAAGTGTACGAATAGTTCTTTCGTTAGTATCAATGAATAGTAATTTTTTTTTTCCGAATTTTGAATGATCAGTTTGGTACCAAAAACGCTATACTGCCATCCTTGGGGAACCGTTCCAAACAGGCATGATGATCGTGATTCTTGCATGTTTTAAATGTACCAGGTTCGTACGGTTCCCAACTTGTCTTCTTCCCTGTTTGGCTCCAACTCTGGGCATGCCGGAGGCACTCACTCCCATAGCGCTTCCGGGAGTAGTGGCCGGGGTTCGGTGGTGCCTTAACCCAGACACCGTGCAACTCTACCATTGCGTCCGTGCTCACTTCTGGGTTTTTCTTTCTCAGGAATGTGTCGTATGTTAAGTTCCAGTCTCCCCACATTTCGATCTTCATGCTGGGCGACCAGAGCTGGAAGTACGATCTTTTCAGATTGTTAGGGTTCCTCTTGTCACAGCAAACCGGGTCCACAAACTTTTTCAACTGAAATCCATTTTGTTCAAAAACTTGTGTTTTGTTTTTTATGAAACTGTAATCGTTTTCTTGATAGCCGCCATCGCCGTCAATGTCCCAAGGAATGAAGTCAGACATCTTCACTGCACCCAGGCATGTGCCAGAATCGAACTGGTACTGGAGGGTGTGATTTTCGCAGAACTCGTTCCAAAAGGCCATAGCATTGGCGAATTCTTCCTGACAGCAAACTGGAACGCTGTAGGATGAAGTTGCACCTATTTTAAGCGAGCAAGAAATACTAGATTCCAGGCAAGAAAATTTGATTAAAACATTGGAAGACTGATGCTGGATGACAATCCGGTTCAGCTCCCATTTGCGAGCAATGGCGAGCCAAGTTTCTTTCTGGTGCATTTTACTGACGTCCATGAAGCCGTTACCGTAAAACATAACATCGGGGCAGACCATTGCACCTTGAAGCTGTCCACTAAGTCTCAGGAATAGATCTTTCAAAATAACACTTTGATCCAAATCCTCATCAGGTAAAAACCTCTTGAGCAGCGCAGTTTCCACTATGAACGGTCCATCGATATAGTCACACAACATGCATCCATTCATTGAAAAATAATGCTCGTTTGTATATTTTAAGACATAGTTCTTCAGGTGAGTTTGGTAACAACCCAGCAACCAATGGCCAGAACTATTGCGAATGGCACCGCCAACAGCGATGATGCCATATGGATTGGCAAACAACTGGAGCAGTCTCTCCAAGGATGAAGTGTTACCAGAAAAACGATAAATATAAGGGGTGATGAGCAGGTACTTTGTCTTTACTTTCTCGACTACCTGTGTCCAGAATAGACCAGTATTGTTGAATATCATTACTCTGCTAGCTGTGCTTTCAGGTAGCCATGATCTGAAATCCTCATTGGACACATTACTGACTCTCGCCACAATTTTGATTCCTGGATAAGAAGCTTGAAAATCTTCAGTCAACTGGATGATCCTTGCTCTGGTTTTAGTCTTCGTGGTCCATTTTATGTCCAAGACGATTGTTACAATATCTTTGATTGGTTGATCAATGTTTCCAGTACCGGATCGTAATGCATCAGTGAAGAGATTCTGTTCCAGCAATGATTTTGAGCCTGAACCAGGGTGATCATGAAGAACTTCTGTGATAATAGCCTGAAGTTCTAAAACGTTTTTGAGGCTAGCTGGCTTCTTAGCAGAATGCAAATTTTCAAGCTGAATCAATAGTTCCTGCAAGTGCAGGGCATTGACACGAGCTTTTCTCAAATCCAGTGTCTGAACCCTCATTCGAACCCCATTGAAGACATTGCGATTCCAGCCATTGAAGTAGGTGGACAACCAAAAGCATAATAGCAGCAGTGCTACTAGTGGAAATATGATGCTACGACGGGTGCATACTTTCTTCAGGGTAGATTTTGAGCCACTCCAGATGTCACAGTCAATCATTTTGGTGCTTTAAAAAATACTGTTATTATTCATGATTGGTTATAAACTGAATTGTGTCATTAAAGACGCAAGCAAATGTATTCATTCCAAGAATATGGTAAGTACATGTATATGAGCACATGGTAATTCCCACAGAAATGAAATGTTCAATTTCCTGACTTCTCCAGTTTCGATCCAGGGACAACCATGAGTTCGTATTGTGAGATCTCTGTTTACTAACCTAATCGTAAGCCCCGGGCCAGACTAGGCTGTTTCCGCGCGGTTGGCTAGCCTCAAACAGGGCTTCTAATTATAATAGAATTTCCCCAACGATATAAGAATATCAAAAATTATATAAGAAATAATTCTATTATAATTAGAAGCCCTGTTTAAGGCTAGTCGTCCGCGTGGAAACATCCTTGTCTGGCCCGGGGCTTATACTTGCTAACAAGCCATTATACAAGTGGGGGAAAGGCGGAAAACACCCACAAAAGTTGTAGTAACCCCTATATAGTACCTATTAATTGATAACAATTACATACATGTACTTACCATCCTTGGAGTGAATATGTAATAAATTACATGTTGAATTTTCCGGACTATTCTAGGTCTATTCTAGCTGTGGGAATCCTGCATGATCACGTGTATTAAAGGAAATACATGCATATGTAGTCACAAATACTACATTTACCACAATTGAAAAATATTAGCATGTTTTCTCAACCATGCCCAACGAAATCCAATGATGTATAAGTTACTATTATCAACACTAAACAATGGAGACTCAGTAATCCGAAATTTTTCAATAGCTTTCAAGATATTTAAATATTTTTCAATATATTTCAAAAGCTTCATTATAAGTTCGATATACTGTATGTTATAATGTTCTGTTCCTTGTTTGTGTCTGGGGCCAACCCCACCCAAAGTCAACAATATTAGGCCTATATACAATTTTGATACACTGACATTTCAACAGTATGATGTTTTATATTTTGATAAAAGGAAACGTCTTCGTATATATAAATAATTAAGTTTACTTACAGTCCTTTCGAAATGTATCCACTGCTTTATGTCCTGTAAAATAATTATACAAAAATAATAAATACATATAAATACATAAAATTTTTTTAACAAATTTGTAATTATATTCTGGTCGGACAGCAGTTATTTACATATCACTTATAAGATTATATAAAACACTCATTAAAACAACAGAGTTAGGACGCTATTTTCATTTTTAGGCAGTACATCCATTAGCTTCTAGACAAACAAATAAACACACTCAATGAAACGTAAATCACCTGACATACAGTATATAGCAAAATTCTTCCATATTATAGATTCGATGCCATTGCTATTAAAATATAGAAATTTTTCTATATAGGATATTAGGCTACACATGCACATGTATATCACATGTAAAGGCATTTTTTTTTGGGGTACTAAAATATCTTCGCATTCCAAAAAGGTATTTTAGTGATTTTCATAATTATTCCAAAAGAAATAATATCTGTATGGCTAACTTCAATCACTTCAGTTGGACCCTAACCAACAGTTTAGCAATTGGGTTTGAGGACATGGCCTTATACAAAAATTTATGACTATACAGCCCTGACTTGATACCTATCAAAATCCTTTTTTATTCCTGTCACAACGTCAGTACAAAATTATCTGAGATGTTTGGATTTAGTTAGGTTAACATAGCTGCAGGTAACCGTAATCCTCACTGTACCTGAGGTGAAAATAAATCTTGTTTTTGTTTATGAAATGATTACTCAAAGCTTCCATCGAAGTCATTTGGCAATCTCAATATATTTGTATTTTGACATTTACTTTGTCAAAAAAGAATATTCGTCACGTTTCTTTATTAAGAAGACAGGGTTCCCACAGACCCGAAAATCCAGTTTAGGGAAATTCCACACAAATATTGCATTTGTTTTCCCATAGTTATTATATAATGTAGTTTTCACAAAAGTCAAGAGATTGCAAGCTTAGCCAGCAGCCCTGCATCTATAGAAATGAGGAATTCTCATTTTAACATATAAAAATGGAAATATGATTTTCAAAACGTTTTTTTTTAAACCAATAGGGGCCTAAAGATTTTTTGACTTTCCATACATTTATTTATTGACACAAATATTCGTTAACTGTCTAATAAAAAATTAATGTTAATTACATTAATGGTGTCTGTGCATAAACCTACTTTTGATCAGCAGCCAACTATAAAACTTCGCAGCTTTTGTAAGGGGTACTCATAACTTGTGCTCAGATAGCCTCTCCGCAATGACCTCAAAAAGTTCGACTTTGATGGAATTGGCCAATCAATTAAGAATTCGAATTATGATTGATTGGAATTGCCAATCCCAAAGTCAACATTTTTTGAAGTCATATGTGGAGAGGCTATAACTGAGCACAAGTTATGAGTATCCATTACAAAAGCTGCGAAGTTTTATAATTGGCTGCGCAGCTTTAGTTATGAGTTTTAATGCTGATAAGTCATTGAAAAAAACGTGTTCAAATTAGTGTGTTTGTGCAATGCTAAGATGAAGAAGTTAAGGTGGTCATTGACAAAAAATATGCACAATTGCATTTAAAAACAATTTATCTGAGCATGCATGACCCACTAAGTTATGAGGCATTTTTCATATTTTTGAACTTTCAGCCACCAAATTGTCAGGGAAAATTTTACAACTGAAAAAGTCATAGAAAAGTCAGGGAAGATTTCCGTGGGCACCCTGTAAGAGATGGAGTCAATCATTCAGGTACAAAAAACCCGATGTTTCCATCTACTGGGAGTCTGTCCAGACAAGCATGATGACCGTTATTTTGGCACTTTTTGAAGTGTCCTGCAGTGTACGGTTCCCAGCTGGTTTTCAAGCCTATCTGCAACCAGCTTTGGGCATGTCTGAGACACTCTGGTCCATATCGTTTTCTTGCATAATGTCCCGGGTTGGGAGGCCCACTGACCCAGGCCCCATGGATCTCCATCTTGGTATCCGTCCAGACGGAAGTCGAATTGTACAGAAACGCGTCATATGGAATCCACCAGTCTCCCCACAGTTCGACGTACATGCCAGAGATCAACACTTTGAAGTACGACCTCTTCAGTCCATTGGGCATGTTTTTGTCGCAGCACACGGGATCCTCAAAACTTCCTAAATCAAAACCATGCTTTCTGAACTCCGGTGCCATGCTCTTGATAAAGGAGTAATTCTGCTCCGGGTAGCCTGCATCTCCATCCAGGTCCCATGCCATCAAATCGTTCATCTTCACAGCGCCTAGGCAGCTTCCAGAATCAAACTGACAGCTCATGTTGTGTTTCTCGCAGAACGATGCAAAAAACGCAACTCCTTTTGCAAACTCTTCTTGACAGCATATGGGTATGGTGTAAAAATCAGTAGCATCCCTCTTCTTCTTGCATGAGATTCCCACGTCGCTGCAGGAGTACTTGTGCAGCACATTGGACAGCTGCTGGTTGATTGCGATCCTGTTGAGTTCCCACTTGCGGGCAAAGTTGAGCCAGGTGTTAGGGACAAAAACATTGCCGTTATCAGTCATGGGTCCGCTGGCGTAGAACATTGCATCCGGGGCTATCATGGTTAACCAGTCACTACTGAGGTGTAGAAAGAAGTCCTGGAACAGGACGTCGGATTCCAGCTTCTCGTCCAGCACCATCTGCTTCAATATGTGGGTGTATGTGACGAAAGGACCGTCGATGTAGTCGCAGAACATGGACTCGTTCTTGGAGAAGTGATAACCCTTCTGGTACTTCAGTACATAGTTCTTTAGCTCGCTCTGGAAGCAACCCACCTTACACTGCCCGTTTCTGTTCCGTAGAGCTCCCCCCACGGCGCCTACACCAGGCACCTCCGTGAGGAGGCGCAAGATCCGGTCCAAAGGCGAGGACCGGCTGGAGAACCTCCAAAGGTCACGGGCGACGAAAATAAACGGTGTCTTCACAAGTTTTATGGCAGTGTTCCAGTTGTTTTCAGAACCTTCCAGCAGCTGGACCCGACCGGGGTCGAAACCCCCGACGCCTGCCAGCTCAGATATTGACATCCCGCTGCCAATGACTAAGACACGCGTTTTGGGATACGAGTCAAAGAAATCCGACAACAGTCGTATTGTCAGGTCCTTTTTCTCTGCTACGGGTACTGCTAGGATGTTTAAGATGACCGTGACTATGTCTCTGATCGCCGGAACTCCGGTACAGTTCAATGTCTGCCAGCCCCTGGACGACTTCGGTCCGAAATAATGCTCTGGACACACCACGGAGCTCGACATAGGCAACCGTGGTTGGATGTCGATGTCTGCAGGAGGATACATCCTGGCGACCACGTGACGCAGGTCTTTCAGACTGCTCAGGCTGGGTGGTTTTTTGGACTGCACTGCCTGTTCCAACTGGTGGTAAACGTCCAATAGCATAATGGCCAGTTCTCTGGTTTCTGGTAGCATCAGAGGCTGCTTATCAGAGTAATTGACGTCTTCAAAGGCGTGGAAGTCGTAGTCGCTACCGTTCACGAAACGCATAGACGACCATAAAAACAGCAATGTCAGGGCAAAAAGCGCAAGCAAGATTATTGGTTGTGTTAGCAATCGCCTGTAGAATGGTAATTTAGATGTCATCGTGTTGGAGAGCATGGTGTTCTCCGGCTGAGTCAATGCCTCAGAAAATAGAACCTTCGTGCACTCCGGCCTACATAAAAAAGACAAACGATTAGTCCCTCGTTCAATATCATCGATCAGAAAGGCCTATATAATGGATTTTATCATCTTGCACATTAGCATGCACGCATATAGCGTTTCCAATAGTGACACTATTTTTCGTTGTCATCTTTGGGATAGGGTACATGTACCTATTAAGATGGTGAGGATGTGGTGGTATGGCGACTTTCCGGCATATGGTATAAATTGCTCGAGGCGATCCTATTGATTTGCATGAACTCACCTCGATCGTGGCATCACCAACAAGTCGCCATATCGCCACATGCTCACCATCTTGGTGGACATGCATAACAGACATATGGTGAGAGGATATGAAAACTGTACCTCTCCTGTTCGTGCAGATCGAAGTATACAGTTATGGAGAAGCTAATTAAGGTGATTATGATGAATTTCCATGCAATGAAGGATGAACACTATACATGTCCATGTATATGAATTTAAGGCGCCCTTTAACCTCTAAGGGTAAAAACATACTGAAGCATGGATAAGAGGATGGATAAGAGGATTTATGCAACTATTGAGTATTAATTGTCGTATAAGTGTGCCATTGGAGTTTGGACAGTGACATATATTCGATTTATTATTCAGATTAAAAACAAATTCTTTTGTGTGTCATAAGTTGCTATAGTTAAAGTTGAAAAACACGTACTGTTCTACAGCTTATGTACAATATATACTCCCACAACCAACAGATAACAGGACACGAATTCGACAACGAAAAAACTTATGGAGTGTGACAAAAAATAATCATTGGTGTGCAACGTGCTGTTGTATGGTTATTATAGATGTATCTCAAAGGGACAGAATTCTTAGATCGATATTGAGTATAGATCGAAGCCTTCTAACTTACATGTAGGTTAATTGATATAAATTTAACAGTACAAATTATAGGCCTACTTAATTATAACCATACACCTGCAAGCATATTTTATATAAACTCATACAAATGCATGCTTCACCCATTATTATAAATAAATAACATATGCATATATTAATGTACACACGTGCACAATGCATGAGAACGTTTTTTAGGCCTACATGTACATACTGCAGTATAGCCTTCATATATCATATACATACATTATAATGTAAATAACATCTTAAAATAATTTTGTGCAAAAAGTTTTATAATTAAATGTGCTGATATCCATTATTTTAAATTCTTTATACCTTGTATGAACGTATTTCTGCCGAAACATCCAAATAATTGAAGTAGTTCTTGCTAAAATACCCCCATGTTATTCTTCTGCATAGGCATAATTGAGGTTTATTATGCACCAACTTATAATTTGGTGCACATATTGTAGTTTGGTTGCTTATTGCATTTAGAACACCATTTTTGGACTTCAGCAGTGCATGACTATAGTGCTAAGTATACATTCAGTAGTAAAATAACAATGGCGTAAACAATCGGCTTCTAGTTCTTATTTATTGATAAAAGTTACGAATTATTAATGCAAGAAATGAGATAAAATTTGTCATGTTAGCCCAACTTAATGGAGGAGTTTTCCCTTTCATAGTGGCGAACCTGGTGGCCAAAAGTGAAAACACATTGGCTAGGCAACCAGAGAAGTGTC
>JAQGCC010006485.1:0-10178 GCA_034698905.1 Xestoiulus laeticollis
TTGGTGTCAATGTCAGCATTTTCTAACAGTCTGACACAAAAATGACGTTGTTCCAACAGTCGTGTGCTTATGGGGAACCTTGTCGGTGGGAAGCATTCTGGTATGCAAACCTCTTAAAGCTTTTATGTATTGTTTTCAAGTTGTTTTCCCCGTTTTTTATTCTAGAAAGGTTAAAAAATCGGGGGAAAAGGTTTTTTTAGACTAAAAAAAACGGGGAAAAATGAGTTTATGATATTTTCAAATCATTTTTTCACCATTTTTCCCGTCTATTTAGACTAAAAAATGGCAGAAAAGTGAGTTGATATATTCAATATATTCAATCAAATTTCCCTCTTCCCACCGTTTTTTTCAGTCTAAAAAGTCTTCTAAAAAGTCTTTAGACTAAAAAATGAGTTAAATGCAGGTATCCCAGCCACTTTTAAAGTTAAAAATATAGAAAATTTAGGACATTTTTTTGAAAATATAGGAATTATAGCACAGGATATGGCAAACACTTTTTCATATTCAATATTTAGGAATTTTTAAATGTAGAATTTTAATTTCAATTTGCTTTTGGCCAAAATTAGACAAAATTTACTGTGTTTTTAGCACACATTCGTAATTTGTAAAAATAAGAATTTGGTCTCTATTTAAACTTTCCAATATCCCCCTTACAGGGCCAGTTTGTAATCAGTTTTATACTCATTCAATTTGCTTTTTCAAACATCATGCTTTCATCATAAAATGCACAATTATTTCAGTAGCTGCATCATTATAAGCTTGACGTTTGAAACAATTTTTTTACAATAATTTCGCAATTATTCAGAGGCAGTTAGGGTTTTTTTAGGAATATTTTCGGCTTTTAGGATTTTTTGTGTGGAATTTTTAGAACTTTTTCAAGACTTGATTGTCACCCTGATTATTACAATCCCGTACAAACGTTAATGAAAATATAAGACTATTTAAGGAAATATAAAACAACATCAAAAATATAGAAATTTATAGGAAATATTGGAGAATATTTAGGACTTTTGGATTTTTTTGTGTGGAATATTTAGGACTTTTTCAGGACTTGTTTGCCACCCTATGGAGTGTTTTTTTATTAAATTTCCCCTTGAATTTATGATATTTTCAATTCATTTTGTTTGTTTTTTAGTCTGTTAAATTTGCATTTGAATGCTTTTTGGAGTTTTGTTTTTTTATACATTTATGGATTTTTTAGGATTTTAATTACTTTTAGCATAACATAATAGCAATTGTTTTTTCACAGGTTGCATTCAGCAACCTGTTCAGCAAAGAAAATTCAATATAAACACACAAAAATATGAATGAAATTAAAAAATGGAGAAAATACATTAAATGTTCTATGTTCTACATTAAATGTTCATTAAATGTTTTTTCTTTTTGCGCTTATTTTTAAGGTCCATAGTGACCGTGAGCAATGAGGCAAATCAGATTGTGCAATTTTAGACAAATTACAAATTATACAAATTATGCAAATTATAGAGCTATGAGGCAATGATGAAGAATATGTTGAGCCATCTGATAATTGCAAATTATGCAATTTATCAGAGATTAAGTGTTGAAAGTTCCCGCCACTTTCCTGGAATACCGACAGTTTCCCGCCCATTTTCTGCATTCCGAAGTTTTCCCGCCTTTCCTTGTTTTGCCTATTTGCCACCAGGTGTGTTGGGCAATCCTGATTTTTTTCCTTTGTGTTGCCACTCCCTGTTGGATCGTGCCCCAGTATATTTATTTAAGTTAATTATAGTTTCTTTGTTTTTCTTTAATCAGTTATCATTAAAACCAATAAGCTATGGACCTTATGCACCTTAGAATTAAATTAAACTTCGAATTATTTATGCCAGATTTTATTAAATCTGAAGTGAAGACTTACAACAATACCATGGCAGAAGCTTTCAACTTATCCAAGGTTGGTGGCCATCCAGGCTACACCAAAGATGGATTCCAGATGTTGACAGCCACGAATTATGTGAACTGGAAGGCAAAGATGGTCGCTGTCTTGCGTGAACGCGGACTTTATCAGGTAACCCTGGACTCTGATCCACCGATGGTATCCATTCAGCGTCCGGACGGAAAGGCAGGTCCTTTGACCATTGATGAGACCTGGGCTGACAAAGATGATCGTGCGTGCGGCTTGATAACGAAGTGCATCAGCGACGAGCTGTCTGATGAGGCTTTCTCCGAAATGAAGGCATATCAAGTCTGGAAAGTGCTCAAGGAAAGGTACGGCGCCGCAGATACGAGCACCCATTTTGCACTTAGAAGAACCCTCTACACAACCAAGTGGACCACAGAAAGCATTGGGGATTTTATATCCTATATGCGAGGTCTTGCCCGCCAGATACGCCTGGCTGGAGGTGATGATGTGAGGGATCCAGAGATGATCTGTCCAGTTTTAGGGGCACTTCCCCCTGAATGGGACGTCTTTGTAACAAGCATTGAGTCGAGAGACCAGAAGCAGCTGACACCTGACTATGTCTTTAACATGTTAACGTTAGAGGCCGCCAAGATAGCCACCCGAAAGGGTGTGGTCAAACCCGATGTGCCTCGGAGTGCGGTTCCGAAGGCAGATGATAAACAGGGAGCAGCTGTAGCCAACGTCAGGAAGGAGACCCGGAAATGTTTCAACTGTGATCTAGTTGGCCACATTTCTCGAAATTGCCGCAAACCCTAGAGAAAAAGGCAAGCGGCTAAACCAGATGAGGCCAAGCCAACGGTGTCTTCAGGACGAGCAGGCTCTGCACGTCACACCGTTCAGTTGGAAACGAAAGCCACGGGCTGAAGTCGGATGCCTGGTGTGTGGATTCGGGTGCAAGTAGTCACATGACTCATGATAAAGAGTTTTTTGACGAGTTCCGGAAGGTTGATCAGGGAGTGAACATAGCAACAGGAGTCATGTCACCGGTGTTAGGAATCGGTTCTGGAGTACTCTATTGCAAGCTGGCCTCTGGAGAGGTTCAGCACCTACGATTGCTGGATGTCCTCTACACACCGGAGTTCTCAGAAAACTTGATGTCTGTCCCACAGCTCGTCGACCATAATATTATTCCGGCCTTCGAGAAGGACATGGTCATCGTACGTGCACCTCCTAAAGATGGCGATGGGGCACTCATCGACATTGCAGAGGGCCCACGTGTGGAAGGGGTCTACAAAGTTTTTCCAGCTGAGCGAACAGAATCTGCTCGGCTGGCTAAGCAAGAAGCTAGCATCGAGACTTAGCACCGTCGTTTTGGACACCGGGAGCCTAATGCTATTAGGAAGGCCTGCCGCAAGCAGTTAGTCACCGGTCTCGACCTCTCAGTTCGAGACAGTCATTGGAAGCCTTGCGAGTGCTGCGCAAAAGGAAAGCTGGCCAGTAAATCGTTTCCGGTCAGTAAGTCACGTTCGAAGCAGCCACTCGACTTAATCCACACAGACCTGTGTGGACCGATGCCCATGACTTCGTGTTCAGGTAACGGCTACCTGCTCACCCTCATCGATGACTTCTCGCGTTTTGGCTTCGTAAAGCTATTGAAAAATAAGTCTGAGGTCACCGACCACGTTAAGGACTTTGTGAACGCGATGTAAGTAAAGTTTGAACAGGAGATTAAGACCATCAGGTCTGATAACGGCCGCTAGTACGTCAACAAGGAGCTTCGGTCCTTTCTACGACGTCGCGGCATACAACTCCAGTACACTGTCCGCCATACTCCACAGCAAAACGGGGTGGCAGAGAGGAAAAATCGCACCTTAGTTGAAATAATTCTATGTCTTCTCATCGACTCTGGCCTGGCATGGCACTACTAAGCAGAAGCGGCACTTCATGCAAACTACCTACAAAATTGTCTTCCAACTGAAAGTTGTGAAGAAACTCCGTACCAGCTTTTTGAGGGTAGCAAACCTGAAGTCAGCCAACTACGCGTCTTTGGTTCTCGCGTACTGGCCCATGTCCCAAAGGAACGTCGCCGTAAGCTAGATGATAAAGCCGAGGAAGGGGTCCTTATTGGCTATGGAGAAGGTGTGAAAGGGTACAAGGTATTGGACCCAACGACCGGGAACTTCTGGTACAGCCATACAGCTGTAATCATCGAATCAAGTCCAAACGATCTGGAGTCAAGAATGTCACCTGTCTCCACTCCTGTGTCTGCAGATGTTCTGGCAGAGCCAGAGGGAGTTTGGCATGTCGCCTTCGAGGACGATGACGATGACCACGTGGTAAAAGCCATAAAAGAGGTACAGCAACCTCCAGATATTGACTCTGACAACGACGAGGAGGAACAGCAAACGAGTCTTGTGGGTAGCGAGGAACTTTTTTCCAGTGCTCACGAAGATGCGAGCGATGGGAAGGAGGATAAAAGTGCAAGTGGCTCTTCCGAGCCAACCGTGGTATCATCCTTATTAATGCCTCCCATTACGATCTCTTCAGCTCCTAGCGGTCAGCAACCGGTGCTCCCTCCAAAGGAGCCAGACGAACCTAGACGGACAAAGAGGACAACAGCAGGTGTACCACCTCAACGTTTGCAGTCTGCTAAAACTGCTAATATTGTCATCGAGCCGACCAGCTGGACTGAAGTTCTGCACTTACCAGCCAGTCAGAGGGAGCTATGGGTTGCCGCAGCCAAGGCGGAGATGGGTCTACTTCGTGAACATCACGTCTTTGATCTGCTGGACCTTCCACCTAACAAACGGATTGTGTCTTGCAAATGGGTATTTAAGGCCAAGAAGAATGCTGTAGGCGATGTTGTCACCCATAAGGCTCGATTAGTGGCTCGTGGATTTACACAGCAATATGGAGTAGATTACGACCAGACGTATGCTCTAGTCGTGCGGCACGATACTGTCCGCATCGTGTCCGTATCGTCCTCGCTGCAGCCGCGTCCAAAGAATTCCATATTCGGCAACTGGACGTACACTCAGCGTATCTTCATGGTGTTCTCAAGGATGAAATAAACATGAAGCAGCCGCCGGGTTTTGAGGACAAGGATAACAAGGGCAAAGTCTGGAGACTTCGAAAAAGCATTTATTGACTAAAACAGTCAGCAATGATTTGGAATCAAACGACAGTCGATGCCTTGCTCAAAATCGGTTTCCAGCAGAGTGCTTCTGACGCTTGCTTGTTTCTTCGAAAGGATTCAAAGGAACAGTATGACAACGTACTATTGTATGTAGACGACCTGTTGGTAGCAGCGAAGACTGCAGAAGCCACCAAACAGGTCCACAAGCAGTTAGAGGCCCATTTCAAGGTTCGTGACTTAGGAGACGTAGACCATTATTTGGGGATCAGAGTGGAACAGGCAGCCAACGGCGATGTGTTTCTGTCTCAGTCTGCTAAGATCCACCAGCTTGTGAAGAAACACAATCTGGATGAAGCGAAACCGACCAAGACGCCAATGAAAACCAGCTTCCTGGTCGATGATACCGACGCGAGCCCAGCCCTGCCCAATAATCACGAGTATAGGCAGGCCATCAGATCTTTGATGTACCTGGCTACAGTGACGTGACCCGACATCTCAACGGCAGTGGGATTTCTGGCAAGACGCGTGGAGAAGCCTACACAGGCGGATTGGTCATCCGTTAAAAGAGTCATCCGGTACGTGTCGGGTACTGCTAATTGTCGACTTCGGTTCAGTGCTTCAGGTGACAGCAAGCTTTGTTGTTTTGTTGATGCTGACTTTGCTGGAGATAGAACCCACTGAAAGTCGACTAGTGCATATGTTTTTCGTTTGGGTTCCAGTACGGTTGCATGGTGCCGCCGTAAACAAATGACCGTGGCCCCGAGCCGATCGTCGTCTACGAGGATAATCAGGCCTGCATCAAGATGATACAGGCTGTGCAATCTACCTCGCGAACGAAACACATCGACTTGTGCCACCACCAACTCCCGAGATCTTAATCAACAAAAGATAATACGGATGGAGTACCTGCAGTCAGACAAGATGGTGGCGGACATTCTGACAAAGCCTCTTCCGCATGTGGTCTTCGAGAGGAACTGCGATCTGTTGGGACTGTGTTACAGTGCTACACCCCCTTTGAACTCGTAGTTACCTTTAAATAAATCGCTTTTGGAGTAATGAGCGGTTCGCTGTCGAGAGGGAGTGTTGAAAGTTCCTGCCACTTTCCTGGAATACCGACAGTTTCCCGCCCATTTTCGGCATTCCGAGGTTTTCCCGCCTTTCCTTGTTTTGCCTATTTGCCACCAGGTGTGTTGAGCAATCCTGATTTTTTTTCCTTTGTGTTGCCACTCCCTGTTGTATCGTGCCCCAGTATAGTTCACCCATGTATTGCTATTCTTTATTTAAGTAAATTATAGTTTCTTTGTTTTTCTTTAATCAGTTATCATTAAAACCAATTTTAAGAAATACCTGAAATGGAATAAAAAGTGAAAGCTGGCAAGAGAAAGACACACAATCTGAGCTGAGCTCTCATGACAGGGTGGTCTAAACCCGACCACTATATTTTATTGAATTTAATTTTTTGTGGTGCATTAACCACTATTTTAAGTATCATTCGTGGATGTGATAATTATTGTGAAATCCTGTTGATTTCAAATGCATTTGTGATACCACTAGTCAATTAATTGTAAATTGTATGCATCATCAGGAAATCCAGTATATAATCACTTTGAATATTTTGAATATATTTTGAATTCCACGTGCCGGATTATTGTACTCTACAACTTGGATTCTCATGGATGGCTGTGGTGACAATAAGATCTTAAACAATTTTCTGTAAATAGTTAAGACATCCCGAGGGTAATTCCGGGTCCTTATTGTATTGTATAGAATTAGAATACCATCCTGTATCATCTAATTTTGAGCTTGATAGTGATGTTGGTCATTTAATGTTGAATGTTAAGAACTTTGAAGTGTATTCTTTACCTACTGTCCTGGAGACCTTACCAGGCATTGACATAAACTTTATTAGTTTGCAATTTACATAATATTCCGGTGTCTGATCTTAGTGCTCTATGTTCAGTGGATGGAACTAAGCTTAATAGAAAGTGACATGATCTGAGGGAGTCACAAATGGTCCGTCGAGCCAGCACTGGTAACAGAGAATAAGATAGCACATGAGACATATTAAGAAAGGAATCAGATTTTCCCAAACAGATCAAAAGGTAGTAAACTCCTGTGATTTTAGGGGGGTTAAGAATAGTTTAATTATACATAGGCGTATTGTCCGAGTACTTTGGGGGAGACCTGTTGCCGCGAATAAAAAGTTCTTCACTAGGTTGGTCTTGTTAGCACCTGAATCCGGGCAGTGCTACCAGAAAAATAATAGGAGTCAGGACTTAAACCTGGAGTTAAGAAGTGGGAAAAATAAAATTGACAAGGAAGAGTTGCGATCAAAGAAGGAGATCATGAATGTAAATTCTGCTAAACAGATAACAATGGCACGACCATTAATTCTCAGGAGAAGGGGGACAAAATGTAGAAACCTTCACCACACAATTTGAAATGACAGCATCACTAGCCAATTGGGGTGAAATAGAGTGCTTGAAATATTTATCCTTAAGTTTAGAGAAGTTAGCACTGAAGTGGTATACCACAAAAACAAAACCTCGAAGCTGGGGAGAGATGAAAGAATTACTTAAACAGGCATTCGTGTCACTTACAGAAAGAGAATTCCCAGAGTTGGAACTCCATAAAAGGAAGTATAGTCCAGAGAGGGAGTCATTAATGAGTTATTACCTGAACAAAGTTAGACTATGTAATACAGTAAACCCAAGTATGACAGGGGAATTGAAAGTGCAACACATCCTGAAAGATTTGCCATCAAGTTGGGATGTAGCATCCATAGTAAACTTAAATATTGAGTTTGACCAATTATACCTAAAACTCCTAAGAATAGATGAAGAAGTAAGAAAGAAAAGTGATAGGATAGGAGATTATGGGTTGACATTAAACCAAATAAGAACAGTTATAGCTGAAGAACTAAGAAATCAGAACAAAAAAGAGACAAAAGAAGAAGAAACACAAGTTGTAGGGGTTAATAATAGAAATGGACAAATGTATATATAAGATATAAGACCCCAATGTCAATTATGTCATAAAGAAGGGCATACAGCAGATAGGTGCTTCAATAGGTATAATAGAGATTAATACAGTTCAAGGTTTTATAGCAATAATCAAAAAAACTTAATTATTGGAATGGAAGAAATAATAACTTTAGACAATACTATGGCTCTGATAGAAGAGGATGGCAATACCCACAAACACAGGAAATGGGATATGTAGAAGGCAATAGATATAATATGCATAGTGCTGAAAGAGAATATAGAGGTAATAATTCGGGAAACGACCGAGAGGGATTCCAGTAGAGGTTAGCGGATCCCTCATCTCAAACAAACCTCAAACAAGTACAGGGAATGAACAAATAATTATAGAAGCCTATTTAAATAGAGAAAAGATGAAAATATTGGCATTAATAGATTCTGGAAGTCAAGCCACATTAATAAGGGATAGCCCATACCTAAACCACTCAAGAATGGAAAGACCTAAATTAAGATTACAGGCAGCAAATGGGGGAAAAATCTGGACAGTAGGGGAGATAGACATTGAAATTACAATAAAGGGTGAGACATTTAATCATAAAGTTACAATTGTGAAGGGTATAACCCAAGAAATGATAATAGGGATGGATTTCCTGAGAAAACACGTAAAAGCAATAGGAATGGATGGGACATTGCAGTTTAGGAAGAGTAATGAAGAATCCAATACAAGACAAAGTGGGGAGGAAAAAAAGGAAAGAAAGAAAGCCATAAATACAAATAAAAATTGATGGGATTATAGCAGAGAAAGGAGTAGTTAACCTGCAAACATCAATAGAAGGAAGAGATTAACGGCAAATAGGAAAGGTACAATTTAAGGAAAAAAAACATTCTACCCATGTTATTGGAAAAGCAACCTATCCTCATAAACAATATAGTATCAGTAAGATGCCATCAGTTAACAGAGGAAGCAATTCCCATGAACAGGAAGACATAGAAATAGAAATAGAACAAATCCCAGAAAGAAAGGAGAAACATTTACCCAGTAACTGGAGACAATTACCCAATGTAAGCAAAGTTATACCACTAAAAGAAAGATATGAACAAGCATTGTCAGATAAGGGCAATCAAATTGAACTAACAGAAGTTCATATATATACAGGGGATGCTAAGCCAAGATACTCCCAACCCTATGCAACAAGTGAAAAGAAAAGGGGAATAACAAAAAGACAAATAGAGAAGTGGCTGGAAGAGGGTGTTATACAACCTTCACAGTCACCATGGGCAAGCCCTGTAGTGGTAGTAACCCAAAAGGATGAGGATGGGAAAGAAAAACACAGGATATGTGGAAATTTTAAAAAAGTAAATGAAGTCATAGTTAGACAAAATTTCCCAATGCTGAGAGCGGAAGACCTCATGGATAGAATGAGGGGAAGCAAGTTATTCTCCAAAATAGACTTAAAAAGCTGCATACTTACAGCTGAAACTGAGACTTGAAGACAGAGAGAAAACAGCCATAATTACACAGGATGGCCAATACGAATTTTTATATCTGCCCTTTGGACTCTTAATAGCAGCCCAAAGTATGCAAAGAACTATGATGGGGGTATTTAGAGATATAATAAATAAGTTTCTGGAAGTATACTCAGATGATTTGGGGGTATATTCAAGAGATGAAACAAATCATATGAAACACTTAGAGGAAATACTAATTAGATTAGCAAGAGTAAAACTAGTGATTTCCATAGAAAAGTGTGAATTTTTACAAGAAGAGATGTATTATCTGGGGCATAAAATTAGTGGGGAAGGAATTTAACCCAATGAGAATAATGTCAGAAGACTGCAAAAATGGGCTAGCTTGAAAAATGTAAAGGAAATTACACAATTTTTAGGAGCAGCATCAAATTACCGTAGATTTATTCAAGATTTTAGTAAGAGATCAGCAACATTGAGAGAAATTAGTAAAGAAGGAAAAAATGGGAATGGAATGATAAAGCACAAGCCGAATGGCACGTGAAATTTAAAAATATTTCTTATTTATTAATTTTAAAAATAACCAAGCATTTTTATAAAAAAAAACTAACGATAAATGATAGATAAATTATCAAAGAATTTTTAGAAATTTTTCATTTTCCAAAATTTTAATTACACAAGTCGCTGACTTGGTTGAGAGCTTTCCCCATAGGAAACGGGGTGTTTAGTTCCC
>JAQGCC010006486.1:0-10177 GCA_034698905.1 Xestoiulus laeticollis
GTGTGAATTAACACGCAAAAGTTTTCTTGATCCACATCAGTTGATCTACATCAACGTTGGTGGGAAGAAGGTCTTAGGAAATAGTGATGGAAATCGATACCCTCTATAAAAGACCTATCAAGTCGGTCCCAACCTGGGAAGATAAGCCTCGCACTTGACACTTGAGTAAGGTTTTTATTTCCACAATTGCATCAGGGGGAAAATATTAAATCTTATGATGCATTCCTGACACATAAGCATCCTGATAAGAACCAAATAATGCACCTGTGCTCGTCTATGGCATGTGGATTTTGCCACTAGGATAAGGAACCTATCACGATATACGTTCGGGATGCTCTGCATTATATTTCTACCATGTACATTATGTCAAATGGGGTGTTAAGAAATTTCTACACTCTATCGTAATCGATTTTAAGACCTGATCTATAGACTCTTGAAATACTTACGAAGCTGTTTTTTCCCCTTTTTTGTGTGCTCCAAATGGAATTTCACCTTTAATAATAACGACTCATAAACATTTCCCTTTCTGGGAGCTTCCCTTATTAAGGTTCCTATCCCGCAGTCTGAATAAATTTAAACTCATGATCAAGCAATGTATTTGAGCAATATTACAGGGTGCCATGAGAACAATGAGATTATAGAATTTGCTAATGAGATGTGAAATAGGCAATAAGATTTTATTCTAATGGACTCTGTCACGAGTCCCATAAAATGTTATCATGTTTTATGAGATCCTGCTCTAATAAGAACATACATAACAATATTTATAATTTTCTACTAGGATAACAATGGAATGTTTCTTAATCTCAAAATCATTAGGTATCATAGAATGAGAGTTTTGAATAGGGCATGCAAGGGAAGGTACATTGTTCACGTTTAGCATAAACAGATTTTAAAACCAAATCAATGTGGCCAATATGCTAAAAATGTGTGCAGGCTTGAATCTAATTTTTCTACAATTACAACATCAGAGTTGATGTTTAATGATTTAAAAAAATTCAGAATTTCGGCAGCATATATGCTGCCGAAATGTTAGATATATCTAACATTAATTTTCTCAACTTTCAATTTTAACTATTTTTATCATAATTTCTCTTACACCTGATTCACACCGACGTTGATGTAGATCAAGCAAAACTTTTGCGTGTTAATTCACACCGCCGAACTCAGTTAAACTGATCACATGACCTAGTATACAGGGCGCCCTAAAAGTTGGAACACCATTTCAGTTTACATTTCAAGATGGAGGACAACATACACACTATAAAAGTGAAGCCACTTTGAAACGAGGTGCAGACGACAGAAAGACTTGATCCGCATTAAGTGGAGCAGACAACTTGATTGGATTCGCGCGATCTCGATCAAGACTTGATCTACATCAGTGCACTTGATTTGGTCGGTGTGAATAGTGTTAGATGTCATTGTAAAACAGCACTTAGAGCTTGTTTTTAATGAATTTGTTCAAATGGTATCTCGATATAAAAAAGTAAAATTTACATAAAAATACCAGACGATAATAGTTAAAATGTACATCCTCCAAGTTCATTACTAGTAAGAAATACACGAAAGTTCACCCTTCTTTTTCCACATCTGATACTTTATGAATTTACGTAATTCAGTATATACAACCATGACCAAGCAATGCATGACATCCCTTTTGACCTTCTTCATCAACCCGGAATTCTTCTATGAAATTTTCTCCATTTAATGTCAGCAGAAGATCATAGGTGCATAAAACCATTAAGAGACCCATTTCGAGTTTGAAGTTTGAACAGAATGCCCTTACAGCACGCTGTTGGCGAATTTCTGACAATGGTCAAGCTCACTTTTAGTCTTCTTCAGAAGTGAATTGCTTCTTTTGTCGACCGGACAAATCCCCTATTCTCTAAAGCAGTTATCCATTAATATATCTTTAGAGAAGCTTCCTAACATCTTTGATGGAAACAGTATGAAGAACCGGTCAGGTGCACTCAAAAAATGTATAATTGAGTTGAACTTCCCACGTCGTCTTTGGGTGCTGACGAGTGGGTTTCGCCTATATGCCTCGCTACCTTTCCTTAATACTTTTCAAATGAAAATGTCATTGCGAGGTGAAATCGTATTGTTCCCGCCCTGATCCGCTTAATATTGCTGTCAACCGCAGCTTCCCCCTTAAAGGCCATGGGTTCTCGGAAAAGACGATTTAGATATAGCTTACTGCATTGCATGACATGGCTTTGGGCCGTCTGTGGTATTACTTCCAATTTTGTCTGCAAATATACAATTTGTCGCGAAAGAAAATTACAATCTATGTGTTTATGCTCAAGTAAATATAATTTAAAATTATAGTGAAATCTGCTAAAGGTGACCACCCTGAAATGGTAAAATTGGTTACTTTATACAGGTGGTCACTATACAGAGAATGGCAATGAAATGCAAAAAATGTTATGGTTGAAATTAACAATAAATTAAATAACAGTGATTTTTGCAACGTGCATTTATTATTATAAAACATGTGTTGAAACTTATTTTCAATTTTACCATGTTTCCGCCTCATGTACTAACGTTTCAGTTACTGGAATTTCATTTAAGCAAACTTCTGTGTACATTTTTAATTAAACTGCATGGTTACATTTTTAGAAATATTTTCCAAAAACTTGCAATAATTTATAATATTATGAAAGACTGAGTGAATGTAATCATGCATACACTGTACATGTACAATGTATATATAAGGTTCATCTAGGCTATTAGCCTTAATGTGATTGGCTGGATGGTACGAAAAGTACTATGGTTAAAACAGGGAGCAAAATGACTCCTATGTCACTCTCCTTTAAGGGATTTTCCCTTATATTCTGGAATTTCCCATCCAATTGTTTTCAAATTTAACAGAGAAGTGGTCACTATACAGAGAATTATTATGAAGAAAAACGTGCCCTAAAATCAACTTATGAAAAGAGGTCGCAATACAGAGGTGGTCACTTCCCCTTTTCCATGGTTTTTACTGTACATCAAACTATTTAAAAATTACATCCTCAACGAGTAGTCTTGGTATCAGAACTTTTAATAAAATCTATTGTATTTACACCCTTGACCATTATATAATAGAATGCAGGCTGCATGGAGCCTCAGTACCAATCAAGATATCGATTAGTGATGTTGTAATTTATAAATCTAATGTATTTTAATGGTTTGAATTGCCATATTGCATGTTAAGGTAACAAATGAGTTTTCGATACTATATCTTGATCGTTTTTATTACCGTTTATGTATATGTAGTTAGGCAATCACTGCCAACATCTAAGCTTACAGCAAAAGTCAATTAAGTGAATTTTCAAAATACAGTAAAAGCTGTTAAAAGTAACCACTCAAAAATTTGCAAAGTTGGTTACTGTATGATGCAGGTGAGTTACCATACAGTGATGTGTTGTTGATACATGACTTGCTAATTTAAAACTTTTGATCTGTTTTTTTTTATTTAAAAGGTTTTGTTGATTTCAAAGCACATTTGATCCTTCAAGCTATAATTTCTCGGTAAATTTTCAATGAAACTGTTGGTATCTTTTCTAAAAAATTAAGTGAGCTTCACAATGACTATTTATTTTCTTGTAATTAGCTGGGTGGTCTGAAAATTGTTTAGCCATTGCAGCTAGACTAGCTGGATTTTATTTAGAGGATACACTCAGGTGCCTTGTTACACACTTGTTCTAATGAAGACCCTATTGGTGTCTAGCCATGACTCGTATGTCACTTTCCTTTAAATTTACCCCGCCAATTTCCTGAGAATTCATCCTTAGCTATCACTGACCTATAATTGCAGATTGAACATGGTTAGTCACTTCATTAAGTACCGGTACATTGCCCATAGAAACATAAGAGATGGCACACGCTGGTCGCTGAACACAATAGACAGGTGATTATTATAAAATTAATTATTTTTTTATAGTTGAAATGTATTGCTCTAAATCCATTTCATGAAAATTAAATGGTCGATATGTTAATCAGGGTATTTAGTTGATTTGAAATAAGCTTTCCCATGTTTTACTGTACTAACATTTTGCAAGAAACATTTTTATTGTTTCATAGTCTATTTTTGAAAATATTCAATGACTATATCTCGTACTTAACAACATAATTACTGCTGTTAGTATAAAAGTGCAATAGATTTCATTATCATTTAAAGTTAGGCAATCACTGCCTTCATATAAACCATGCAGTGAAACACCATTTTTGAAATATGGAAAAAATAACATTTTGCATGAAAAAAGCTTCTTATTGCTTTGAAGGCAGCTAAATTTGTTTTATTTTTTTGAAAATATCCATTGGCTACCTATATTTAACTACCTAGTGACCTCTCTTAAGTAAAATATTTGGATACATTCACTACAATTTTGAAGTTAGGCAATCAATGACAACAAAACAACATTACACGAATAGTTTCATCTCTTTCTACATGTATATCGTAGACTTTATTATTTGCATGTGCTTTGTTAACGTTCTATAGACTTACATACGGGTTACATACCATTAGAAAGTATGATTTAATTTACATTCTTAAAATTTTAACAATTCTCTTTCTTTTACTCCTCTATTTTATTGTATGATAAACCAAGGAGAAAATCTCATTCCAATTTTAGCATCAACTTTGTGGCATCTTGTTTTTTAAGATGAGATATGCCATACACTTATGTTATCCGTATTAAAATTTGCTACTGCCATTTTTCCAGGAAATGTGAAAAATTTAGCATCCGACAATATAAAGCCATTTCCTCGTAAAAGTATTGAGATATTTAACATTCCTCTATGGCTTACATCATTTTATTAGGAACAGTTCGCTATGTCCGGATTATAGTTATATTCGACATTGTATCCAAACAAAATTACCGAACTTAAGCTAGCCTATTAACCGAACACATTCATAGAATCGTTATACCCGGAATATCGCTGTGTCCTGCCTCGTTTTAAGCGAATTCCACTGTAATAACGAACTTTAAGAAACTTAACTTTTCGTCAGTTAAAAAAATTCGACTTATTTTGTTAACAGAATAGTTTTATGGAAAAGGACGAAATGCCAAAAATTGGATCTAAAATTGCATTCGTTCAAGTGGAATGAGTTCAGAAAGTACATTTACGCTTTAGTCTCCTCAAAATTGTCACTTTATTATTACCTTAATGCAATTTTCCAAATGGAAATTGCTCTGAATTTTCCAATCAGTACATGGCCTAAGATTGAAATGAGTTTGGCCCTGGATGGGATTTAGTTCTTCTTCTACCTGATCCACTAAATGCTTCTATATCGATTCTCACCCCTGCTAAAAAGCGTATTTTAGCAGCACTTAAACTGTCAGCCCTTTTATCGGTATTTTCAGTTTTAAACCTGTGACACATTGCGCTAGCGTTTATAGTCTAATACCGACTCTGGCCTTTAATTATGCTTCTGGTCAACCATTAGAAGTCTCGCGGGCTACTGCCTTTACTGGGTCAGTCGACTGAATTTTATTTGCATATTTTCATTTGCATTAAGTGGAAGACCGTGTGACAGCTTGACTTTTGTCTACGCTGGATTCCTCCGTAAAATTATGAAAGGTTCGTTGAGTGCAAAACGAATTAGTTGGTTGCAGGTCGCATGAAACAAGCTTGTTCTGCCGCAAAGGCGTTTAGGTTGGTTATCTTTTTCAATTTGCCACCATACGTGTTTGAGTCTGAGTTCAGGGACCCTTATTCCAGGCTGCTTGATCATGTTGAAGCTGTTTGTATGGAATATGCAAATTTAATCCACTGTAGCAAAGGTGGTCCTTAACCAAGTGGCATTCAATGTACTTTTGAAGTTGAATTGTTTAGCATGTGTTTTGTAAAATTTGCAAATGCAACGCTTTAATTAGTACCTTAACTGCGATCACATGATAACGAAATTTTCGAATAAGGGTTCTTATTGATTCACTTCCCAACTGCCAAGATCGATGCAAAACTTCAGTTTTGGAACACATGCAATCTTATCAGTACAACTTATAGTTTCCTTAATGGAGGTACTTCAATTGTTTTACTTGAGTTGTTGGACCATTTGACATTTGACCCACGTCAATTCAATTCCTTACCCTGCAGTCAGCATGTATAGTATGCTATTGGGCAGGGGGCAAAGTGCCAGATTTTTTAAGGTGAACTTTACATCTGGTGCACATATTTAGTATAGTCATTTTGTTCTGCCAAAGCCCAGTTAAATGTAATAAATATTTCGGTATTTACAAAATATAATCTCAGTCACGAATTTTGCCTGATCTTAGACGAAATAGAAATCGGATAAATTGTTTTAATTAATCGACGTGTACATGCGCAAAGTGAGTGAAGTAGGCCCTGGCGTTGGCGTTTAGCCCCTGTATGTAGAAATACATGTAGGCTAATGTTAAAAATCCATAAACAATAAGCATACGCACATCTTTCGACAATATGGAAGACAAGATTGAATTCGTGACGAGGACAATCCATTATTTATAATATTTTCTTTCAGTGCTTTCTTAGATTATATGTAAATATATTGAAGTTTTCAATTCAAATGTATACAACAAGATCATATATGCAATGTTATTCGTGCAGCTCTTGTTCACATGATTTTGTTGTCATGGCCGGCTATCCAGATTTAATTGTAAGCATATATAATGTACATCTAAGCTGCTTAAGAGATATTGCAAATATTGTATCATATTGGCTTATGCATGTACATGTGCAATACTCATAAGCAAATATTGAAGTATATGTATACGAAAGGTATATATCGAACGTCTCCAAATTTTTATTTTAATCAGTTTCTTTGAATTTGAAACCATCAATTCTTGAGAATCTCATTAATATCTAAAATATTAGTCTACAACTGTACCGTGCATTGTGCAGTCTTTACTTGTAGTAAACATGTGCTGTTCGTATATATATTGTGCATAAATCAATACAAAACAATATTACACTGCTTAGTATTTTTATATATTTCCGGTTTCAAAAATCTATCCTTAAGGTTGATTTTCTAGTAGTCACAGCAAATTACAAAATGTGGTGTATTACCATAATAAACGGAAAGTTGCTTCAGGTCAGTCGTCTTGAAGTACAGTTAGAGGAGAACATTTCAGCTAGAAAAATCTCAGAATTTGTGATCTTCCAGACAAATTGAACGGAATTCGAGGTTTTTCATTGACAATGATGTATATACATGTATTTACATACATGTGTACTTACAAACCTGAAATTGTCGTATTTTAATCTTATTATAAAATATATTTTTACTAACGAAACATAACTTTCAAAATGCAACAGTATTAAATTTAAGTAAAGTTTAATAATTACATTTATATACATGTATTTCACTATAAAACTACGTTCGATTTCCATTTATGAGATATAGATAGATTGACGAGAATAAACATCCCATTTCCAACGGAAATCTTCATGCTTTGCTGATTTGTGCTTTGTATTTGGCTGTAGGCTATAATTGTGATTTGAATATTCACCATCGAAATCCCTCTCTGATAAAACCAGGATCTAGCAGCTGTACGGTGCATTTGAATTTCTTGTGCAAACTTTGAATATCATTATAGGTTGCCTAAATTCCCTTAGGAAAATTGAGTTTTTTTTTCTCTCCTTCAGTTGTTCTAGAGCCACGGCGAATAATCCACGAATAGTAAGCACGAGGCACTGACAATCAAGGTTCATGTTGTGTATCATTAAGTGCAACTAGTGTCGCCTCAACTCAAAATATAAAATAAGATTAAAATGGTTTTTTTTTTCCTTTCTCACTCTTTATCTGCCTTGGAAACCGATCGATGAGTTAAACATTGCACACATTGCAAAATAAACGTTTCTTAAATGTGTCAAGATTGCAAGTTGACTTTCAAGTGGTTAGATTGCTAACAGAAATGCTAAAATGCCCTTTTTTATTCCTATTAAGAGCACATGTTTTATTTCAAAATTTAAAGGATATTTGTTGAAATATAAATAAAAGCAAAAGTATGGTGATGTCATTGCATTAAAGATACATTCTATAAACTCAGTCCAGCTTACCCATTTTAGAACAGCGTTCTGACCCATCTAGAACAGTATTTTTATCCAATCTAGAACAGCATTATTTTTTATTCTAGAACAGCTTTCATCACCATTCTAAAAGGAGACCCGTAGAGCGTACGTGTTTTTCTACAGCAATTTTGTCCATTCTAGAACAGCAATCTTATCTATTTTAGAACAGCATTCTCATCCATTTGAGAACAGCATTTTCATCCATTTTAGAACAGCATTTTCATCCATTTTAGAACAGCATTCTCATCCATTTTAGAACAGCATTCTCATCCATTTTAGAACAGCATTCTCATCCATTTTAGAACAGCATTCTCATCCATTTTAGAACAGCATTCGCATCCATTTTTGAAACAGCATTCTCATCCATTTTAGAACAGCATTCTCATCCATTTTAGAAAAGCATTACTCTCCATTCCAGAAAACGATTAATCTCCATTCTAGAACAGCAACTTTGTCCATTTTAGAACAGCATTCTTATCAATTCTAGAATAGCATTCTTATCAATTCTAGAACAGCATTCTCGTCTATTTTAGAAAAGCATTACTCTCTATTCTAGAAAATGATTCATCTTTATTATAGAACAGCAACCTTGTCCATTTTAGAACAGCATTCTTATCAATTCTAGAACAGCATTCTTGCCCATCCTAGATTATTTGTATTATTATAAATGTGCAAAATGTAAAAAACCAATCATAAAACATTTTTTCAAAATAATCTTTTAGGGCCGGTTGCACCAACTGAGGTTAAAATCTAGGGTTTACTAACCTCAGGCTAAAATATAACTCCGGGTTAACCTCCAGGTTAGCCGTTTGTGTTGCACCAATAAACCCTTGATAAAACAACGCAGGGTTATAGAACTCATGTTCCAACATGCAGAAAACAAAATTCTAGAATATTAACTCGAGGTTAACCTTGCCTACTTGCTGGGTTAACCTTTGGCTAGATTTTCTCCTAACCCATGCTTGTGCAATGCAAGGGTGGGTTAACCTAGTGTTATAAAGCAGGTTAACCTTAGGTTATTCTTAACCTTTGTTGGTGCAACCGGCCCTTAAAGATATGGTTTAGACTTTGCTATGAATTGATTGAATGAGAATGAATTGAGATTAAAATGTTGAGGTACATATTCAACATTATTTCCAGAAACTATTTCTTGGTCTAATGTAAAAATTGGCCAGTATTGTGAAAATTAAAGTTAGATTCCAATGAAGTCATAACTTCGTTGTTTAAGTTATATGTTAAACCTTGATGCGTCTAACTTTTCAATGACATAATATATTGATTCACATATCTTAGGGACTAGTCTAAATTGTGGCAATCCATTTCCAAATGTGATACATAGGTAGACAATCGCTTTATTTTGCCTTTGGGACAAACTTCCATGCATGCGATCCATATACATATATCTATGCTAGTGGTGATTATGGTTGAGATAAAACCCAAGCTTGGTCTCCATGCATGAATCCATCATTGACTGTAATTCAAATCTCCACAGATTTACGGTGCTCGATTAATCTCTGTATTTCGATTCATCATGATGTAGATAACCCAAGTTGAACAAAGCACCAAAAGACATAAGGAACTATGTTCCAAATTATAATACTTTATCATGATTATCACTAATTATAGATATCAACGTGTATTTTTATTTTTGGCAAGTACAAAAAAAGTTTTCCAACTTAACAATTTCTTTCTTGAAAAAGATACAAATTGTTAAATTTTCAAATATACAATGTGAAATTAGTCTTAAATACACGTATGTTAATTTACAATTAGTCGTAATTCCGGATAAGTGTATATAATAGAAGTTAAAAATCCGTTAATATGAACGTGTCTGGACAAGGTGTTCATATGGTTTTAATTTAATTCAAAATATTTGCTAAAACTAAAAATTAAAAGATGACTATTAGCAGTTTGATGTCTCAAAACTTTAGTCTAATTTTTTTTGTAAGACAAACTGCACATTACACAGGTGAACGATTTTACCATTAGTTTCGATCACAGCGCCCCCATTCAACATAAGCAACATTGTCCAATGGAGTTTATCTATGCGAACATGGGGAAGGGGTAACAGAGGCGTCTTTTCTTTAGGTACCCGCGTTAGCTCGTGGTAGCACGCGTGACGTCACGAACGCTACCACAAACG
>JAQGCC010006487.1:0-10176 GCA_034698905.1 Xestoiulus laeticollis
GAAGACAAGAAACTGTCCACCCTTACAAACCGCTTAATTGTGACTTATTTTTTAGTCGCAATATGGAAAAAAAGACATAGAAAGACTTTAAAAATACTTTAAAAATAGAAAGACTTTTGTGTATCCTGTTATATTAAAGTGCATACGTTTATGTTGGTTACACATGCCAGCTTACAAATGGCTTACGAAACTAACTCAGAAAACCTACGGCATCAATACATCCGTCGCCATTTCCCAAACGTGTAAGCATAAGCCTACCTTGTTGGATGGCTTACCGGCTTACGTAAACAATTCCCCATTCCTTTGTAAAGCCCAATGTTGCGCCTGACGGTTTACCTTTCATAAGGGATAAGGGACGCGATAAAGGCGTCATGGCTGCGATTACTGCTTCATGGATACGCCAAATGGTGAGTGTTTTGAAACCACATTTGTCACTGGTGGGAAGATAACCCGCTTGACAAACGGGATGAAACAGCACCATAGGTGCTCTAGGTAACCCGGTTCTAAGAAATAAACCACAACCATGCAACTAAAATGAAAGTTGCATTTAAGCATCTTATAATTGTGGACAAGGAAAAGACGTGTTTTGTGTCTTAAAAGACTTCAGTTTAGAGTGTATGTGCTCACGATGCAAAGCTTATCTCATTATTAGCCAAATTCAGCTAAGTTTGTACTAAGCAAAAACTTATCTTAGCGTGGCTAATGTTTCTCCACCGTAAGAGTACCTATGTAAAATGCATTTCAGCTAACGAAATGTGGTATGTTAACTTAATATAAATCATATACATACATAGTGTAAATAAAATGTTAACTGTCAGAAACTTATATGTCTCTGAAAAAATTCAGTTGTCACGACTTTATTAAAAACTGCAATAAAGTTTGCATTTGTTGTATTTGTGTTTTTAAATAAAAGTTTGCCTAGGGTATTATGCGTTAGATGCATTATAATAGGCTCCTTCACGCGAGCGCTTTTAAGCACAAGCCGGCAACGCTTGACCGCGTATACTTAGATGTGCGCATGAACAGCGCATGCGCAAATCTAATTACGCTGGAAAGCGCTCGCATGAAGTAGCCTAATGTCATCCACAAGTTTACTAATGCTTGGTTTAATATTTATAAGTAAAAATGGCTGTAGTCAAATTCTGTTACTATATGAAATACCGTCATACATTACAGTAAAAGTAATTGGTTGCATATACCTAGCTGTACAATGTAAACGTTTTGTGAAATTTAACCAGATAAAATAAAATTTCCCGTTCTAAACAAGATAATGTATATTGCCTTGCAATGTGATACATGAAATTGCTTATTAGTTAATACATACTGTACGCAGTTATAAATTTATTTGCTTCATGGTCGCAGTTTTATTATTCTTAATGTATATGTTATCAAACTGGCAATGAAATATATCATTAGCAAAAAAGACATCATCGTATTACAAATTCGCCTTTCAGACATGTACATGTAGCCTATATGAGCTGAACATATAAATATTTTTACTAGACTGACTTCAGATAATCCTTGAAATTCAGGATTTAACTAATTACAAGCAGATACCAATTAATACTTACCGCCGCCGGATACACTTTTGGTGGTTTAGAAACAAACAAAAATATTAAATGTTCATTTAAAAAATAATGTCTTGCTTTTTATTGTATTGATTCTTAAATTGTCATTATACAAGTATTGAATTATAAGAGCGTTGAATCGTGATCAGAAAGTAAACGAACTTAAATTGGCTATTCGAAAACTAATTAGTAAAAATTATTAAAATTAATTTTTTTTAAACGTACATTATTTCTTTCACTTTTTTTGTTTTTTCACATCATGTTTTAATGTTTAAAGGCCAATTTACTATTGTTTACCGAACATTTTTTGCGAAACATCGTTTTACAAACTAAAAAATTGAATCTTGAAGGGCATGTGAATAGAAAATGTAAGCATGCAGTATCACATAAGCTTATAATTTGATATTTTCTATATAATAAATTGCAAAAAACATGTATCCTGGTACATGCATATTTTTTCTAAATGTAACCATTTATTTTTTTACCTAATTTTATTTTTCTCAAAAAAATATAATTTACAATGCTGGATTGTATAGTTGGCCTGTCCATTTAATGGCAATAAGATTTTTTAAACTTTAATTTTGGGTGCAATTACGAATTTACTGACGATAAAAGTGAAGATACGAGCGAAGTAATTATATGGATTGATGTAATTCTCAAGTATATACATGTAAGTTTATCACAAATCTGGGAGTTCCCAAATTGCGAGCATTAGGAAAACAGCATCTTATGACCCTCCGTCCCTTGTAATGTACATCCTCAATAATTTCTTTATATCAAAGCATCGGTTTCATATACATGTATAACCTACGCTAGCATTTCATCAATTTTTAATTATGATTCATGAACACGTTGCATATAACCGGCCTTCTCTACGTTAATTTGCAGTAACCTTTAGCCTTAAAAATACGCATCAATATGCATTAAATCATAGTTCAACGCTTATTTAATTATCAGGCGGCCTTTGCTCAAATTATGTCTATCGTAATGGCTTCATGGGTGCGCTATTAATTTTTATTTCGTATACACGCTGAATTGCATACAGTGTACATGCGTATACGTGCTCGCAACCATGTCATTTCAAATTTCATTTTGCAAAATATTTAGTTAATGTTATCGGTCATTAAAATTCAGGACGTTTATTTACTCCAAAATGCTGCAATAAAAAACGGTATAATCGAACAATTTCATGTTACGTTATCCAAATTTACTTAAATATACATGTACATAATATATATACATTATTGTAAATTAATGTACATTATTTAAAAAAAAATACTTCTGCAGTTTTCAATTTACTGCATGCCATTTGAATAAGTAATTGAAATATTTTTGGTAAAAAATATGGAAAAAGTAAATAATGGCAAGACGTTTAATTTCGTATTTATTTTTAAGCAATATAGTAATCCTTAAAAATCTATGCAAAAGCAATAGATGTGCAATGCAAAATACTTAATATGACATTTTGTCCTAAATGCCACTATGTATATATTTTTGTTTAATTAAACTAAATTTTTTTATTTGGTGTACATGTACATCAGTAGGTGAGGTATCCTTATCACTACTGCTCCTATGTTCACTGGGACGATGATAACCATATGCCTTCTCTGCATTCTGTTTGCACCAAAGAAGACTAGCAACCAGTGAAGTATTTTTGTGGTTGAATTCAAATGGAGATTTTCATCACATTTAATACGGAAATTGTATTTTGTCGTAAAGTATAAAGTGTCGAACGGAATGATGTTCGAAAATGTTTACATAAATGATATGGATGAAGATGGTCCAAATATCCAGCCACAGCTAAAGTTGATGACAACATTGAAAACGAATCACTGATTTATGTCCTTCTTTAGTGCAAAGGTCGCACAGGTGTTATGCAATTACTGCTGTCCACACTGTTGCAGCCCTCTGAAAACACAACCTTGAGGTATTGGCTATGGAGGATCAACTCCAAAATCCTATAATCTCGTACATTATGACGGGTACATCGATTCATCTTGGCCCAAGAACAGGATAGAAACCACACTGATTCCTCACTGCTTAGGGGCTGTCCATAAATGACATGACGCGATTTTGGCAGATTTTTGAACGCCCTCCCCTCTATGTCACATTTATTTTCACAAAAAGTCAAACCACCCCTCAAATATGACGTCACAAAGCTCTGACCTCCCCCCCCCTCCCCCTCCCTTAAAAACTGGTTATTGCCATGTATAATGTGGCAGTGCACTCTAATATTGCAGGAAAAAACATGTACATATATATACATTGTATTAAAAAAGAGGCAATGGAAAACTGAAACTTGCAAAAATATTTTTATCAAACTTGTTATTAAAAGTAGTGCATTGTGACCTTCCCCCCCCCATTGTGCATGACGTCATTTGTGAACAGCCCCTTAGTCGAAAACACTGGTTCGATAAGAGATCATACAAATCTTGTGCTATGAAGGGGCTAATTTGAAATAAAAGGTAATTTGTAAGTTTCAAGTCACTAAGTAAAGCATATTTTCCCAATATACAAAAGTAGGAAAATGATACCCAAACTTGTGCAGCAATGTTAGCACCTTGCAGAATACATTTCCCCAATAGGGGAAGCATTTTATTTATAAATATATAGAAATGCTTTAAATAATAGTACATTTACAAGATTTTACCATTGCAGGTATTCCATTATGACTAACATGAGACTACAGTTGCCAATATATACCATATTTTACCAACCGTGACCAGAAAGTACGGCGGCTTAAATGTACAAGAAAGTAAAAACGGAATTTTTATACTCGCAATTTAAATGCTAATTAATGCATTTTCACCTCGATTAAATCTCTTAATTGGTCCGCCCCAATGGCCCATATTAGAGGATGGGGTGGCGGCGCAAGCATTTAAACCTGTTACAATTAGCCAGTCGTGAAACTGTTTAATTACCCCTGATGTATTGACTAGGATTGCTTTATCCGATTTGGAGATATCAATGGGTCTAAAACAAGGTTTATAGTATCGTTAATTAAATGGGGTGGCGCTCCTGCTTACTGACTCGTGCACACAAAACCCCATGCGTAAATAAAAACAACTAAGGCATAATCAACAAAAGGTAAATAAACGAAAACAAAGCTTAGGAGTCAAAACTAAAACTTCTCACATCCCCCTGAGTCCCCTTTTAGGAATTATCTCCGCCTATTAGCTGTTGCAATTAGCCCCGTGTTAAACCGTTACACCTCCGAACTGACCCTAAGCCCCCTTGTGCCCTGGCAGGAGATATGCTTCATTCATTAAGGTGAACAGTAACAATAACCTTCTAAACGCTTCACTGTCATTACCGTGCACAATGGCCAGCAAGGTTAACATTTCCATATAAAAAAATCGGGGCAAAACTTGGGCAGGGGCAAGTAAGGGTCGAAAACTTCATGGTAAAGGTAGTTCGCGGAAGGTCAATTTTTAGCGAAGTTTTTTTAATCCGTAAAATGAGGATTTGTGATGGACTGTTGGGTCAGAGAAGCACGTGGGTGGCACGTATCTGGTCTATGGGTGGTTAAGGGAGCAGTGGGAAACCATGTGCTAAAAAAGAAGATGGAACAGGATCAAATCTTTTCCCAATCTCCACCAAAACCCATGGGGATCGTAAAACCTATTTTCAAATTGAATTATAATAACCATGGAAATCAGTTCTGTGGTCAACACAACCATTTTGACGTAAAAGGCAAAATTCCTGACAACCCATACAAAAATAATGAGCCGAAAAATATCAGTGTATTTTCTGCAGAATTCTTAAAACAGAATACAAGTTTCCGCCATAGTTCTGCAGAAATCTTAAAACAGAATACAAGTTTCCACCATAATTCTGCAGAATTCTTATAACAGAATGCATGTGATGAAAGGTGTCTGCTGCATTTTCCTTTCTTGCAGTTAGTTTTCAATATACATGTACATATATACGTTAATGGTACCATATTACGTATATAATGCCCATTAAGTGCAAGTTATAAAGTATTCCTCTAATGATTTTTTTTTCAATTTTTCAATTTTAGTTTATATAGAAAGCAACATAATTGATTCTGCAGAAATGCAATATAACTGATTTTTACAGAAAGTCACCATAATTCTGCAGACGATTAGCCGGATGAATCATGCAGAATTCCTAGAGATTTTAATTGTATGGGAAGAAACTCATTAGGAATGAAGTACAAGGAATAAGTATTCTTCCAAGTATTCATGTATTTTGAAGATCCATGCTTTAATTCTCTGAAATTTGTTTTCAGAAAATGGCAAAATGTCTTGAGACCCGTCCTTGAACTTAATAATGGTGCTCCTTGATCAATTTCGCATCCCTCTACAATGCGTTTAAGATAGAATTTTAGTGGTCTGGCAATGAATTTCAAGGATCTCTTCAAATAATCAATTAAATAGAACATCTTTGCTATTTTATTCATCAAGTTATAATCAGTTAAAGAAACCTCAAGACTATCGATGTATAATAGGAATCAGCACAAAACTTGACAACAATCTCAAGTTTCGATCAAGTGTGGCTGTCTTGCTTAGACAATTTTCAACACCATGTCTGTGCAACTTAGAGGAGTTGTAAGAAAATGTATCATACCAAACTGCAACAAGTTTCTTGTGGTCATGTTTACGATCTTTAAGATCCTCACTTCGATATTTTTTGAGGAATGAAGCGATAATAGAATAAGAACCCATACAAAAATAATGAACAGAAAAATATCACATTGAATTTTATGCAGAAACTAGTATGCAAAATTCTTAATACAGAAAACATGAGATCAGAATTTTTTACAGAGATACATATGCAGAAATTTACATGACGAAAGGTGCCTGCTGCATTTTCTTTTCTTGCAGCTAATTTTCAATATACATTGTACATTAAATACCATTATACTGTATAAGGTATCATATATAATGCCAAGTGCAATTTATAAGAATTCCTCTAACGATTTTTTTTTTCATTTTAGCAATTATAGTTTCTACAGAAATGCGTAAAATTGATTTTGCAGAAATGCAACATAATTGATTTTTACAGAAAAAGTCAATTCTGCAGACGATCGGCCGGGTGAATCCTGCAGAATTCTGAAAGATTTTTTGTATGGGAATATTGATTTTTTTTTTTCAAAATGTGTTCATATCTGAACAATTTTTGTAGATTAATTTTTACGTATGTACATGTACATGTATGTAAATAGAAATATAATTCTTTGTGGCATGTAGTGCAATAAAATCCTCATACGATAATCCAATACGACAAAAACACTTGAAAGTCAAGAAGGATCTCAGCTCTTCTTGTTTGTTTTTTATTTTTTTAACTAGATATAAAAACTTCCTTGGTGCACAGCCTTCAAAAGTAAGTCAAAGCTCAAGGTTTTTTAGTTTTAGGTTAAGTTGTACGAGCAGTATGGGTGCTAACCATTTGAAAACGGGTCCAAAATGCTGGCTCGCAATTACACAAGATTCAAGCAATTTACGATCCCAGCTGTCTTCAAAGGTCATCAATTTACTCCCGAATGATATATGTTCATTCCCGATGCACAACATCATTTAGGTGGTCTGTTTTGCTATTCAAATCGCGCCAATGTGGCACCATCGCAAATCATATGAGAACACATGCATGGTCACTGGTCAGTTAAGCCAGCAGGGTCATTATGACCCTCTTTAATGTTCATGTTGGAGAGCCACAATGGGCTATTGCAGTTTGCTAGTTTTCATTGGTCCTAAAACGCTTAAATCCCCCTGGTTTGTTCAACATACCAGAAAACGCCAGTATTAATAAAATAAGCAATTAATGTTCTTTAAACACAGTCTACAGGACATTTGTAAATTATCAAGAAGTTTTTTAAAGGACAACTGAGAATATGCATTGGACATTATTGTAAACTACTTGAGAAATCTGGCTTGTATTTTATCTTAGTATTTTATCAAAACGCTATAGTCTCAACATCATATAGTCTCGACATTCTTGTAGTCTAATCACTTATTAACCATACAAAAATAATGAGCAGAAAAATATCAGTATTTTCTGCAGAATTCTTAAAACAGAAAACATGGGATAAAACTTTACACAGAAATTTACATGATGAAAGGTGTTAGCTGCATTTTCGTTTTTTGCAGTTTTCAATATACGTACGTAGTTTCAATATTGTACAAATACTATTATACTGCATAAGGAACCGTATATAATGCCAAGTGCAAATTATAATTTTTATTATTTACATGTATTTAGTAATTTTAGTTTCAGCAGAAATGCAACAATTGATTTTTACAGAAAAAGTCACCATTATTCTGCAGACGATCAGCCGGATGAATACTGCAGAATTCTTAGATTTTTTTTTGTCTGGGTATCAATTCAAAAACGCATAAAATACCATTTATTAATTTTTAAAAATACCATTTAAATAAAATATATTATGTATATCGTTAAATAACGAATATGCAATGGCATCCCTACCATTCTTGCATGGTAAAAAATATCTCTAGAATCCTTGCGTTGGTCATGCAAGACAATTCCATTGCACATGGTACCCTCACAAATAGTGTTCAAGAAACATTTACGACATTTAAAAAAGATGCGAAGTAAAGGAGGGTTTAAGCATCTCAAATTAACCCTCCAAAGCGCCTCCACTGTTATTCCCAAGTGAGTCACAGATGTCGCCCTCTTCAAATTTTAACAAGACCCCCTCGCATCTTGGACCATGTAACTTCTTGTTATCACCCTCCTATCCGAACAGCATCCATTTTTTTTCTGTTACAAGTTCCTTGTTGTAGCATTTGCCCCCTCACACACACACACAAATTCCCCCATTTTGTTTTTTTCTTAATGGCCCAAAAGAGACCTTTACCTCACCCCCAACATGACTTATGCATTTTCGAGTTCACTGAGGACTCATAAAAGTTTCCCTTCCACATACGAACCATTTTTATACACATTCCAGTTGTGGGGGATAACAATAATTTTTTTATTTTCTAGTTAAACCGAAGAGGCTGTAAGTACATACCCCCTGTACTCCTTTCAAAGCTGTAACGTCTTTAGTTTTGGAGAAAAAAAATATAATAATGTCTATGTTGATAAAGACCAAAACTAATCAGAAATGAAGGGGAGAAACGTAATACGGAAATAATATCCAAAAGGTAACATTAAGAAAAGTTAAACAGAATATTTAACTCACGTCACCAAGCACATAATGACTGCTCTCAACATATTGGAAGGGAATCAACAAGCAGGACATACGAGGGAAGGTCATAAAGTTATTACAATCAACATAAAATATTAATCACATTAGCAAAATTTTGATGTCGCAGCAAAGCCACATTCCTGCCATTGATGGTGATACAACAAGACCTTCAAGGAATTTTCGTAAATCGCCACCAGAGCACCGGATAGCAAGCTGGCGCAGCACATTGGCAAAGCTGAGGTGGCCACTGTGGCATCGTCTTCGATGCTTATCTGGCCACTCTGGAAGCGTCACCGCCACATAGCGACTGTTTCATATGATGGGGCATTGTCCCAATAAACGGCCACCAACTCACCACGAATCTCCTTGTCCCCTTCAAAAGCAGGAACCTTATCACAGCTCAACTTTGCCATCTTGCTATTGGTGCTCTGGCAGCGATTTACAGAAATTTCTTGGAGGTCTTTTTGAATCACCATCAATGGCAGGAATATGGCTTTGCTCTGACACCAAAGTTTTGCCAATGCGATTGATATTTCATGTTGATTGTAATAACTTTATGACCTTTCCTTGTAGGATCATCTGAATATTTTCAGACAAGTACTACTATTTTAAATATTCGATGCCATATCAGCCTTCTGTACATATTTTGACAATACGTTTACGATTACATGTCAAAAACTGATTGTTAGCCAATAGCGATACGTATACTCTTAATTCCCATTAAAAATTCTGAAACTTTGCCCCCTGCCACATGGCATACTACATGCTGACTGCAGGGTAAGAAATTGAATTGAATTGTCTTTTAGCACCCACGCATGCGAGTTCGTGTTTGATGACGCATCAATCGAAAACTTATTGTAATCGCTCCTGCAGCTTTATCTCTCTGCTGTTCATAGTATGATGCAACGATTATCATTACATTTTTTATCCAAATTCGAGAATCTGACAAGCGAGCTAGCGAGAAATGACATTTGTTATTTTAGTGCGGAAAGAAATAAAATGGACAAAAGGAGGCGCCGATTGAAATGTTTATCATTGGTGAATGTGTTTATCTTGATGAAAAATGGCAATGGCAAGTCCTTACTGTATATAGGGGACATAATGCCGAAAATAGCGAAATATGTGTGAAACTTGTTTTCCATTTTCGCGTAGTGTGAACACGGCTTTAGACTCTGGTGTTAGCACAAGAATACGGAAGTGCCCTTTTCCAGCGCCAATATTATCAATGTTGCAAATCTAGCTGTAGTATTGTCGCAACGAGATTGTAATATTATAGTTTCTGCGGTTTAGTGTTCGGAAATCGAGAAGTTGCGTTCGAAAGTTATTCTTAAGGGGGAACTGAACTGCATGTTTTGCTATATGGAAATTTTAAAACCTACTTTTAAAAAAACTACTTGTTATAATACAAAAATAAAAATTGATAAAAATGCAGTATTT
>JAQGCC010006488.1:0-10174 GCA_034698905.1 Xestoiulus laeticollis
TTGCATTATCCTGGTTTGGACCTAATAAACAATGCTTAAAATTTGTTCCATGAAAGCCATTATTCTATCTTGTTCCTTTAGGCATTTGTATCTGGATTTGGCCCTAAAATTTTAGGGCCAAATCTGGAGACAAATGCTAGGTTTTTCCCATTGATTATGACGGCCATCATAATCAATGGGACAAACCTTTCAGGCCCTTTGGCCGCCATCACTAGTCACTATGTTTATCAGTTCACAACCTCACAACAAGCTATCGGCTTGAACAAATTTAATTTACACCGAAATATTTTTTTATAAAAAAAAATGCAGGGGTGGATATATAACATTGATGTTCAAAGTTGGCCCTAAAAATTTAGGAGTGTCTATAATAGTTGGCCCTAATAAACATTTTTGTCCAATGAGAAGTTTACCACCATACACCAAAGACCATACAGGGGAGATGGGCTAGGTAGGTAAGGGCAAGTTAAGAAACTTGCCCTTACTTAACCTTACTCAATATTCAAGGGTGGGCATTCCCATAATTTTTGGGTGGGCATTGCCCACTCTGCCCATACCGTGGCAACCCCTATGTGTCTTACTGTTAGAAGAAGGCACTCGACGAAAGTATCTTAAGACATTTCATAAGTGTCTTTCTATGCTCAAATATCTTTACGCATTCCACAACATCATTTTAAAACACTCTACAAAAATGTTTAAAGTCACTCGACAAATGTATCTATAATTGTCTTGCTCTACAAAAATATATTTATGCATTCCACAAAATCATTTTAACACACTAAAAAAATGTACAATTTTGTCGAGCGTCTTACGATACATTTGTCGAGTGTCTTAAGACATTATTTCAGTGTTTTAAAACAGCTCGTACGTTTCAATCCCAAAGATGGGGAAACAACAGGTACAATGCTGCCCCCAAAATCCAATAGCAACGTTCAATAGCGTAGCTAAAGTTTGGGTTTACAACCACTAGGTGGCAGCACTGTTCCAGGGCGAAGTGTCCACCGGGTGAGCGTAAGGGATTTACCCCCGACCTGACACTCTACCTAACGAAGCGCCTCCTGGGGAGTTGGCACGCTTATCCACTTAGGATAGGTGTACGTCACGCGAATGACGAAAGTCCACGTGACGGAAAGAGCGCCAAAATTTTAATCTCAAAATGGCACTTACCTGCAATTCCTCTGCTTTGGTGCTTCGTCTGGATTCCTGGATGTTTTCTTTACCAAATGTTAATCAGTGAATCTCTAAATACTTTTCTCCAAAATTCACCTGATTACACACTTTTCCTCTTACGTTCACTTCCGGTTATTGCTTCACAATTAAAAACCCCCTTTATAATTTTCCCCCGAACTTTTGGCAACGAGTTGTCTATAGCACAGACAACTTCTACAGTTCAGCCTCCGCGGAGTTGGCTGGAACTGCTTGCTTAATAAAAGTATCAAGAGATAAATTTTTACAATAAAAACGTTTTTAATGTTGGCAACAGGGAATGTACGACTTGTGTCATAAAAATTTACAAATAGCAATTTTCCTTTTAAATCTTTTCAGATTGCAAAGGCACGAATGATCACAAGCACTGGATAATTTCAACAAGGTAAACTTTTGAAATAAAATTGTATTTGTTCTTTCAGCCAAATAAGAATAAAGTAATATGAATAAACTTTACTTAACTCAGGCTCAGTCTGCTTGACTTCTTTCTCTTTCGAGGTAGTATGTAGTGAGTGTAAAACTCAAAGTTTAAGGCACAAGTGAAGTTTTTAGTTAAGAACTGTGGCGGCTTGGTCCTACAGGCTGCTAAACTTCTAAAACACCCTGTAAAAATAAAAACAAACATACTGTTACACAAAGCAACAGCCCTTACTGTTGCTAAGCAGCAAAGCCAATAGGACCAGGTCGTAACAAGTACTTATCTGACTGGCGCGTTGCTCCAAGGTGCCATCCTCCTCTCTAGGCCTAGAGGCTGGAGGAGGCACCTCTTGTGTATATAAAGGCGACATCTTCTCCATCTTGAGCTCTTCACTTGCTGCGATTCCTTGTGTAATGTCTTGATCTGCGTTAACCTGTAAAAGAAATCATTTTTGCATTTAAACACTTCGACTCTGTTGAATTTGCATCTTGTCTTCAACCTAGTTACAAATTCTACAACACCGGAAGGAATCCAAAACAGATTTAGCTTCAATCCTTTGCTTTGCCATGTCCAGCGAAGGGAACCATAAATCACCGTTACATCAGGTAAAGTGACATCCTTCTATTCTCTGGCGCTGGGTCTGATAATTGTTACGACTCTATTCTACGCTGTACTATGGCTGACTCTAATCTACCTCTTATCTCTGAAAGAGATGAAGATTCAGAGAATTTTACAGAGGTTACAGATGCTAACCTAGCAGCTACGAATCCTGTCTACGTTATCAGTGAACCAGTCCTCTTAGAGGAAGTATGCCTGAGAACTTAGCTTATATACTAATTTTAAATTTAGTTTCAAAATAAGCCGTCCAATCAGTGGAACAGCTGTGAGGAAGGCCTAGGGCATTCCTCCAACCAGGAAAGAAGTAAGCAGATGAGGTAAAGGTGCCATAATGGATTATGTCACCACTACGTAGCGTCTGTCTCTGGAAACCGTTAGGACCCCAGTTGAGTCCAGATGTGGATAAGGGGTGACTAATCTCTTTCGCGTGTCTGAGGGCTGAGTCAGCCCGTGGTCAAGTCAGCTGATGATTCATCAGTAACCACTATCTATCAAAATTAGGCCTAAGTTTGCCAAAAACAAAAACTATGCTTAAGGCATTAAAATTTAATTTAGAATTTATTTTGCGACCCCCTCAATGCCCCCAAATTGTAGACACGATAACCCAAACGGTTGTCATGGACACAATTTCCAAAAACAAAACGCTACCCTTTTCATGACATGCAACGAGTATAATGAGCATATATACGGAAAACGGTGTATAAAAATATAAAATTGCACAATTGCCATAAGAAAATATTTGGTTAACTAGCGTATAAAAATAATAAAACATGCACGATAGGCACTGGAGTAAGTTTGGGACTGCAAAAATGGTCGTACGTGCAAATGCTAAATAGGAACTTAAAAGCGTAGACTATTTGAGTATTACAACGAATATAATTTAGACTAAAATTTAGCACAAACCGTTACCAAAAAAGGTTCACTCCACAAATTTACAATCAGAACATATTCAGCCATGGTAATCCTGTCCAGGAACTGGCAAGGGATGTTTACGACGCACTGCGCGGCCATTTTTGCATTCCCAAAAACGAGGATCTGGGAGAGGAGGAAACTTGGGAATTTCCCGGCGTCGGAAAATTCGCTCCTCTTGATGTTGATATTGGGCCTGGCTGTTCTGCTGCTTTTTCTGTGGCTTCTTTGAGCGTCGACTCGCATCACAAAATCCACATTAGCGCTGCGCAGGCGGCTGGTTGTCTTCACAAACAGCATCTCTGTCCCAGGATCTGCGACAATTATCTCGCTGGTCCTTGAGGCAAACGGCAGGTTCTTTTGGACGACATCCTTGGGTTGGTCTTGGCTCCTGAAGTTTAGCATCCAGTTTAGCAAGAGGATGGGCAGGAACTGGACGAGATGCTGGAACATTCTAGACCTTGGCATTTGGCAACAGCTCCTCAGGGTCATTACTAAAATTTGGAAATGACAAAAGGTGATTAGGCAATAATACCTTTGCTAGACAGTCAAGGTCTTCTTGGCTCAAGTTATCAGGGGCGCTGATAATCGCATAAGTATTACTGCACAGCTCCTCTGGCGCTGTTGCGCCAGGTACATCAAAAACAATGGCTTTGGATAAGGGCTGCTCATCTGGTATGGCATTACCAGGAACTTCAGGTAAGATGGCTTGCTCATCTGATGCGGTTGCATCAGGCACATCAGACTCGACGATGTTCTGCACATCTAATGCTGTTGCATAGGGAACATCATTGGTAACAGGATTGTCCATGTCTGCCAGCTCATCTTGTGCGGATGCACCAGGGACATCGTGTTCCATGGGGACTCCAATGGTGGCAAGAGATTCTGTAGGCGGTAAGAGTCCAGAAACGAAGGCTGGGGCCTCAGGATTCAAATTTCCCGCTGTTTCAGAAATATAGTTGAGGAATTCGTCAGGGAGTTCTTCTTCTGGATATCCATTGATGACGGCAGCAAGTTCTTCCAACGATGCGCCGGTTTGTAGCAGTCCAATGGAAAATATGGGTGCCGCCATATTGGAATGCATTAAAGGACGTAACAGTGTCGTACTCACTGCTGATGCAGATCTGGCGCTAAGATCTAAAACCTCATCTTCGACGCTTTCATCGTCCGTAAAATGGGCATTCTGATGCTGGCAAAAATACTCCATATCTTCCGCACTGGCAACGTTTTCTGGTGAATCCTCAATTTGGCGCTCCTTTATCGTACCGATCAAATTTTTGTAAGCCTCCACATAACGTTCTTGAACAGTTCCATTCCATCCGGTGGCTTGTTCAGCTTGTTTTGGAACAGCTGGTCGCGGTAGAACTTTTAACACCTTGCTGGCCGTAGCATTGGCTCGCTTAACTTCAGGTTCTGCAGATACACTCTCAGGCTGTGGACTAAAATCTGGGTTTGCTGAGGAGCGCACTGTCTCAACTCACTGATCCACGTACTGGTGACATGCCTCTGTCTCCGCAATTGGTTCTGGAGTGGATACTTGCATGTCAAGGGCTATGGCATGCATGACAGGCTCAGGTGTATCCACATGCATAACCTGCGCTTCGGGATCCTCGAATGGCTTCGGCGTATCAACGTGTGGATCCGTTGGTATGAAGCTAAAGATGGAGGAATGGGGACCACTGTAACTGGTTATTAGACCGGAATCTGTCCCTGGGGATTCTTCACTGCTTCCTTTGCCTCCATCCTTGAGATCGCACTGGTCATCAGCTTCCGAGCTCAGATCAATAAGATCATGCACCACATCTTGACGTCGATTCACAACATCCAGGCCTTCCAAAATACTCTTGAAATGTATTGTGTTACGGTGTTAGGTGGCATTGGATCAGGATGTCTGGGCACACCTGTTGTATCCCAATAACTGCTGATGGACATTCTTTGCATCTGCGCCATGATCTCTCTGGTGAAATGGGGCCCTGGGCTGCCTTCTTTAATCAAATCATGCAATACCTTGGCCACTCCATGAATCGCTCTTCTAGCCCATTTGTAATTTGGCGCTGGTTCACTTGGCGTATTGAAGTGTTGCGGTCCTTCCAAAAATGGGGCAGGTTCCCTTCGCCCGTTGTGTATGAATTGTTGTTCACGCTCTGTCTGGGCAAGGGCTTGTCGCAGGTATAGGGTCCTTTCCGTAGCGTTGTTGCACAACTGCTGTAGCAAGGAATTCTTCTGTGTCCATAACTGCTTAAAATGACGGTTTTCCAGAGGACTCTGAACACATACGGTATAACGCGAATTTTCATGATGCATGGATTTCTCTTCATCGCTAAATCCGTGAGAATTCTGACTTCCAGGCAAGTCTCCCGCATCTTTTGAAAAGACATGGAGCGAAACTTCGCGAGGGCAGACATGACGCACTTGTGTCTTCGCGCGCCTCCTGGCGTGTCCGGGAATAACGTGCGTCTGCATGAAAGCACGAAGGGACTCAATGGCGGCAAAATTTTTACGCCAAGTCCTTCTTGCTTTTGAATGTAGTTGCACCATCGTCTCACGCAGTTTAGGCGGTATTGACGGACATGGATTTGCTCTTCCCAAGGTACCATTTTCAGATTTTTGCGACGTTCTCGCCCTTCGAATAACTCTTGGGAAGTTATGGAGCCGCATTCATCGACCCAACTGGCGATGGGCTTGAATTCCGCCGAATCAAAACTATGTTCCGACATGTCAACTATCGACTTCTGCAAGTAAGTTGCTTTCTCAACTGAGAAATTTTGAATTTTGGGTCCTTTTATAAGGCTTGAAAAGAGTTGGGGAATGTGCAATGATCCAAGACACGTAAACATGCTGTCAACAGTCGATGTTGTTGTCAACGGTCTTGGGTCTTAACGTTGTTAATGGTCCCAACATTGCCACGATCATGCTTTCCATTCCCTATGCCCACCACTGTGCTAAAGGGGTGTTCATGCATTTGTATAGGTTTTGCATTCAAACTGGTATTGGAATTTTGACCGTTTATCCATAAAAGATTGCCACAAAGTCTTTTGGCAGGATTTTTATGTTACGTATCATGGCATCCGCTGTACAAATCCACCCGTCAATTGGTTTCTTTCCACCCTTGTAGTGAGATATTTTCAATATCTTACTGGCCTTATCAGGGCCATTGTCATAAGCAGAGCCATCACTTAAAGAGCTATGGAGTCTCGATGACCGGTGGGATTTTTGGGAAGCCTTTGGACCCTTTTTGGTCCTTGTCTTAGACACGTGCCTTTTTAGATGTGACGGAAAGGGCCTTTCGTCCTTTCCGTTTGTTCCTGGGAGGAGATGAATCAGGAGAACTGTCAGATGTACTAGATCCCGATTGTGACATATCTGATTCTGAAGTTCTGGAATCATCATTCCCAGAATCTTCAGGTGTCGGTGTCCGAATCCGAACGGAGGATCTCCTTGGGTTTGGTCTTAACCTTTCTTTTACCTGACCTAATTCCTGATATAACCTCTCATTAATCTCCATCAAACTTTTGTTGTTAGTATCACAACGATTCATACTCTCCATGAAATTCTTTAATGAGTCATCCATACGAGTTTGATACAGGGCTTGTGTCTTACCCAAAAGACTCAGTAGACCTAGGCCAGCAATGGTCAATGCTTGGGCCTCTTCCTGATGCAGTTCAATACGTGCTTGTATGTCATCCAACGCAAACAAATCTCCCGCCACGGGATGATCTTGTTGGTCATGTGGTTGGTCGGCCATTTTACTGCGTATTACCTAACAATCACCTAAATAACTGAATTTAAGAATAACTAACAAATCTAGCTATCTGTCTGGTCTTACCAAAAGAAACTCTTACTTCTATTCTGTACTGTGTAAATAAAATCTCTTCTTCACGGGAAATACAAAATAACGAAAGGGATTTCCTAACAATTGCGTCTAATTAAAGGGAAAATCTAGCTTCCCTTCACGTCTTTTTCCGTGTATAACTAAGAGCACGAATTCTATGTCAAAATAAAATTCCCTGTAACGCACAGCGCTACAGATCGTACAAAATAAGAAAAATATGCGAAAATAAATATATAAATATATATAACCTGACTGAGTCGTGGTTAATTTCGCTCCACGTCTAGGGCGCCAATAAAACATACGATCCCAAACACCAGCCCCTTTCTCGTATCACGACCCTCTACTCTTATAACTATTCCCCAGGTACCTCCTACTTGCCCTTTGGCCAATGTTCGCGTGGTAAACAAAAACACACTTACCGTGAGTTGTAAGGAACAGTCTCTAGATGACGCTGCTCACTTACCAAAATAGAGCTACGGGAATGGTTCTCCGAGATTGTTGGCGGTTCTTTTCAAATAATGTTCGGTAATCTGGAAATAAACTTTTTCCTACCAAACACGATTAAACATTAATTTCAAATCAATTCCTCTATTTTTGATCTTCAAATAAAAGAACCTTTACAGTTCCTCCCCAAATCCTTGGTAATGAATTTCCTTTAACGTAGGAAATTACTACAATTAGATCTCCGCGGAGATGATCCAGATTGTTTACTTATAAAGAAATCTAAGGAGTGAATTTCTATAATAAAAGTACTTTTATTGTTAACAAATAGGAACTGTTAGACTTGTGGTAATATTCTCTAAAATTACAATTTCTTATCTTTTCAGATGACAATACAGGCGCGAGAACATCACAAGCACTGCATGCAATTAAATACAAATTTAGGTGAGAAGTTTGCAATTTGTATAATTGTAATTTAACAAATAAAGTCATTAACTTTCAAGAGAATAAAACACAAAATGATACTCAACTCTCAGGACTTAATCTGTCTTAGCTTCCTTTCCCTGTTGCAGCAACTGGAGATCAGCAAAGTTTTAGAGTTCAAAATTTTACTTTCAAAGCACGTAAATTGATACAACTAGTATCGAGCAGTTGATGAACACAAGTCTCTACTTTGCTGCTCCAAAAACAGCTTAAATAGTAAATTTTGAATTTTGCTTCTAAAAGTTTCTCCAATGAATTTGAAGTGGCTGAGCGGAAGTTGGTAGTAATCTTCCAACCAGAAGCGAAAGACCAGATGATTTAATGGTGACATAAGGGATTATGTCACCATTACGTAGCGTCTAGGTTCTGCAAACCGTTGGGACCCCCCTCTGATTCCAGATGGATTCAAGAGTGAGTAAGTCCCCTTGGTATGCCTGGGGGCTGACTCAGCCTGGGGTGAGTCATAATGACCACTAGAACCCAGGCTGTAGGCCTAACAAAACCAAAATGTCCACAAATACAAATTTAGAATTATTTCTAATAAATATTAAAAATAAATTTTGTAGAACCCCTCAACAGATTCTTTTAAAGTTAACTTGTTTATATTTCTAGGTTCAAGTTTATCCTTCACTGAATTCCTCAAAAATATCTGTAGGGATCATCTAACATACAGTGGCCTATGCTGTTCACCTATCAAAGTTACGTTCGCAGTTATCTAAAATAGGTTATGTCCTTATTTGTAATTCAATTTGCAAAAGTCAAAAGTGCCGCCATAGAATCTTGTTTATATATGTCTCAAGAGCTCCTTGCTCAAGAGAAAACTTACGTCTTTCGAGCATTATTAGGTAGCCTTTACGATCATTAAACTGGCTGTTTTACGTAAATTTCATTGGTTCCTAATAAAATAATATGAAATTAAATATTTTAGAAAAAAGGCTTATTCTGGTATCCAACCTTCTTATTTCAATTCATATTATTATGAAAATAATTGTTCATATACAAGTAGATTATATATATATGATTTTATTCCGATTTTCCACACTGTAGGCCTACAATACGCTTAGCTCCTTGCCTCTTTGTAAATTCATCACACATACCGCACCATCACGCCGAATTTCATGCCACATTTCTTCTGTTCAGCCTTAAATCAGAATAAATAAATATTCTAATAAATAAATAATAAATTAAAATTTATTTACAATCTGTAATACGCACGTACTGTAACTAACGTGTCTAGCTATTAGTGTTGGGTCGTTCGCGAACGACCGACTCACTGAAAAAAATCGATTGAATCGATTCTTTTCAGTAGTACCGACTCGTTCAAAAAGAATCAAAAAAAGATGGTTCACGACATGTTAGTAGCGCCTCCAAGCGGCGATTTATTGAAAAAAATCGCCGTTTGGTGGCGCTACTAACATGTCGTGGACCGCTTTTTTTTTAACTCTTTTTGCTGTTATTTTCGATTCTCGACTCTCGAGTCACTGTAAAGCAATTCGTTCAAAGTGACTCAGAGTCTCAGATTAGTGAGTTCAACTGAGTTGGTACTCGATAGCTGATGAAACGACCCAACACTACCAGCACAGTGTGCTACCAGTGACTCAGTTCACGAATCATGTACATGTAGGTCTAGGTTATGGATACGCTACTAAGGCCTACTCTAATACGCTACTAAGGCCTACTCTAAATTAGGGATTAGTTAGTCGGGGTAAGTCGGGTCATTAAAATAAAGATCATTTTTATAACATATGCCACCCTTAAAATTAACTCTAGCCAAAAGTACAAATCTTAATAAAATCCGCAAGACCATACGTAACCTAACATTTTACATACTGACATAGGCCTTTAATTCAACTTGGATCAGACTTCTCATCGTACAAAATAATACAAATAAACAATGAACAATTTGTATTTCTAATCTCTCACATTTCTTTATTAGAATATTTTCGTTCCGATTGTTATATTTATTAAATTGTTTTGCAAGACATGATATTATAATTATTAACGAATGCATTATTTTGTATACGTGGAAATCACATTAGAAGCTAGCCTATTGCTCACATTTGGTATAGGCTAATTTTTATTATTTTTATATATAAGTTATATATAGAACATGTATTTTATAAGTTACTTATAATTATAAGTAGGCTAAATATTCAATAAAAGTATGTATCTTGAGTTCCTGACTTCAAGAATGTCAAAAAGGTCTAGTTTCAAGACCTTTGTTTTTACAGTGCAGGTCTGACGTCATATGAACTAAAAGAATCAAATGA
>JAQGCC010006489.1:0-10173 GCA_034698905.1 Xestoiulus laeticollis
GCGATCCTGCAAGCGCAAAAGATTTATTGCGCCCTACAGCAGCGCAAGAAATGCGCAGCTAGGAAAATGGGGCTTTAGTCTATGGAGTTTCCCAGCACTGCCGAAATGTGTTCATAATACCGGGGTGATCACATTAGAGGGTGTTCTGATAGAGGGAGTCCACTGTATTGTAAAAGTTGAGATCGTTGTTGGTAATCTAATCTTAGCCTTATACAGTAGCCATATATACATAACAATAAATAACTTTTTCAAAACCAATTCGAACAAAAGCAACAATAATCACATGGTTTAGGGCATTGAGTACATTGCAAATTAAAATTACTCGAATTTAGGTATCCATGAAATAAAATATGCATCTTAATTTTACAACTTATTTTTAACTGGAACTAGTTGCATGTATGTATTAATAAGACAGATATTGAATGAAAGAAATACAAAAGATGCATCTTTATTAACTGCATTTGCATGAATTTCCCTGACAAATCACAGAAATGTGTACTTTTCCCTGATCACTGTTCATTTCCCTGACTTTCGAGATCTGTAGCAACCCTAATTTTTACTAGAAGAATAAACGATGATTACCTTATGACAGCGATTCGTGGTGCACGGATAGGTTAATGGTCGTTGTTCGTTCTAAATTAAATAAAACAAGTAACATTTAAGTACTCGAGTAAACATAGTCATCAACATCAAAACTGAGTGAAATTAAAGATTCCCAAAAATAAAAGATGAAATCCAACTAAACAAAAATTGATATAATGATGATTGTTGTACATGTATCAATAGGCCTAATGATAAATCTGTCAGATTCATCCATAAAACGGTGAAATTGGCATTATTTTCCTAAAAAATTACTATAAAATTTGGGAGTTCCTATTGCATGAGTGGGACCATTGCACGAGTAATTAAATGCAATAAGTTTCATGTACAAATGTATATTGATACAGTGAAACCTGTTTTTAGCGTACCCGATTGGGACCGAACCATGGGGTTTGCAATTTGGAGGGATGCATTATATGAAGGTTCCGCAAATTGATGACCATACACCCACGGGTAAATGTACATGCTATAAAATTTTACATTTAAAGAGTTGGCTATTATTAATTAAGATGTTGCATTTTTAATGATTTTTAACATAAACAAAACCGAATAATACATTTGAAAAACAAAAGATCACAATCAATTAAAAAAGTCAGCTTCATACCTGTAGATGCAGCAATTTTTACATATGTTGTACAGGTCTACATGGTTTAAGTTACTGAATGTTTTAAAAAACTAACCAATTAAGTAAAATAGGATTACACGTAGATTTATAAGAAATTGGATGGCAACAAAAACATTAATTTATAGCCTGAACTTTTAATCAAATTTGGCGTTTTGTAAAATTATCTGGTGTACATCAGTGTTGCCAGATCGGCAGGACAAATTCCACCCAAAAGTCCCTCCCAAAGTAGCCCAAAAAAAGCCAATGACAGTTCTAAAAAGAAGCCCAAAAAAGGCCAACGAGAGCTGAACAGTTGCTTTATAACCAAATTAGCTTATAAAAATCATGTCAAAACTATTTTAAAACAGTGAAGTTGTAAGGATACTGACTAACGCTAATGACATAGCTGTATACATAAACAGTTTATGACTTCGATTGAAATGTTAAAATTATTTTGTACAATCAATGTATTTTTTAAAAATAAACTGTAAAATATAATTCAGTTAAAATATCTGCTAGGTGTTTGAAAATCTATCAGTACTATATGCACGTAGTATCTTTTAGTCGAATTTAAAAATGTCAATTTCGGAACACTTTTGATAAATTTTGTTATTTTATTTACATGTACATGTATTTAGGAATAAATTTCTATATGTAAGAATTTAAGCTTTAGCCGGTGCCCCACATGCGACATTTAGCGAATGTCAAAGTAAAGCAAGTCTATTTTTTTCCTTATGTGAATCGCCTATTCATCTCTTTGCGCAAATGTTTCGTATTTCCCACTGGAATCCGTTTTTGACACGAATGTTTGTTGTTGAGGACGAATGTTTGTTTGCTTGATGTTGAAAATAAAGTTGATTCATTATAATTACTTTGACTTTTGTCAAATGTCGCATATGTGTGGCGCCGTATTTAGATAAAATCGGGAAAAAGCTATTGTGTTTCTAAAATTCTGAGAAGTAGCCCAAAAACAGCGGCTTCATTTTTTAAAGAAGCCCAAAAAACCGCAACCCATGAAAACCAAAATTTGTCCCGGAAGGAGTCCAAACAAGCCCTTTAGGTACTATTTTAGGTACTATACCTGGAAGTAGCGCACCCTAACAGATGGCACGGATCGATTTTATAGAACAAAATTACCTTGAAAGAGCGTATTAATTGCAAAACGCAATTTGTACACGAGTTTCTGGGACAGAATCACGATTTTCCCTGTGAACAGCGTATGCCAAAGAAATGTTTTTGGTTTTGTTTATGTTAAAAAAAATTAAAAAGAAACATTTCTTTGCGCATCTTAATTATGGTAATATCTGATTCTTTAAAAGTACAATTTTACACGTACATGTATGCCCGTGGGTGTGTGGTCATCACTTTAGCTGAATTTTTATAAGCATATCCCTTTTTAAATCTAGGATCAATTGCATGTATATTTCCGGTATGGGAGTTGCAAATTGTCTTAAAAAAAGGCTAACTTTTGTGATAATGTACGAAAATATACAAACTGATTCCTGGGATTCTTTGTAAACTTTAGTGATTACGAAATGCTGTTTGAAAACTACCTACATTTTTTATGTACATGTATTTGCTTGTGAACAATCTGCAAACAGTCTGTAAAATGTTTTTAACTTTTAGTACTGAAAGATTATTTGCGCATCCAAAGAACTGAAATAACACAGACCTTATGCTGATCGAACATGCATGTACGAGTAGTTGAGGACTTTCAAATTACCAAGTGTGGATTGGTTGAATTATTTTCAGTTTAAAATGCGCGTTGTCATAACAAATACAATTGTACTCAGCATCGAGATCACATTACAATATAAATGGCATTATACAAGAAGCAGATTAGTTGAGCAATTAGATGATTTCATTTGACATGCTGTTGAAGAAGGCTATACTGGTTTTGTAGAACACGTCAAAACATTTCTACGTTTTCGGGAAGCATCGGGAGCTCGTATACATGTAGGCCTGTAAACTTAAGATTTAAATATTTTTGGCTTCACTTCTCGACTTGAAATTTCCATTCACTCATATTGAGTATATCCATGCTAACATGCTAAAAAAGTGAAGCCATACTTAATAGTCAGTTCTTTTTGAGTCATGGAGCTGTGGCATCAGACAATTTCCTTTTGTTTTATGCTATAATGGTTTGATGTTTGTTTAGCACTTGATGAAACAATTTTGTTCTATATTTGCATTTTCAGATTATGCTACAATACGCTTTTGATAAATTAATGTACTTTAAGTAGTACATGATGCCAAGGCTGATGATATATTACGTGTCTATAAAGCAACCTACGATACTTACACGTGCACAATGTAATTTTCGTCAATTACTCTCATTCAGAAAATATTTCAGTAGCAATTACATCTGAACATTTCACAAATTTTGCAAAATACGTGTATTTTGTTAGCTTGTATTACTCTCTTTGATAATGCTACGTTGAATGTTCCTAATTCGAATTTGCCCCGAAATGATTTTTTCAGTTGCCCTAGTAACATTTTTTCCCCCAGATACATGCATTGCTCTGAGATTTTCAAGCACGTGTTGGAAAAATATTTTGATATTCATTTTCAGGTATATGCGATGTGGTCGATGTATTTTTAGACCCTAATACGATTTATATCACTGATTTATGCTGCTGTTTTCAACTTGATTAAATTGTGTTTATTTTGAAGAAAGCAGTTGTTTGAGACATAGCAGGGTTGTTTTTCTTCAAGCTGGGTGTGCTTCTAGCGGATATATGGGAAATATAGAATAACCCGATTTCCATAGCTGCTTACTCCCTAAGCCACTTATTATTGCATTTTGCACTGTGTTAAAACAATTGTTTGCATCATTGCTGCTCATCATTATATGCATGTTTTGTCCTATGAACTATTGATGATCATTTTTGAAAATTCCATTTTAATTCAATTTAATTCCTTACCCTGCAGTCAGCATGTAGTATGCCATGTGGCAGGGGGTAAAGGGCCAGATTTTTTTAAGGTAAACTTTATACTGTCACATTGTGTTGCTATACTGTAGGGACTTACAAACGGTGACTTTCCTCTTTCATTTACACTTCGATTTTCAAAGTGGCTATAATGCGCATGCGCAAAAAACGAAAACGACTTTTTAAGTCACAAAACAGTGACATTTTAAATAAGTGAATTCCAAACGACTTATTGGTCTGCTAGCACTATGTTGCTAGTGGATTGACTGACGTCACGATTGAGTCATAATAAACGGCGCTTTATCTAATGACCTTTTACTTGGAAAGAGTAAGCAATTTTCGGAAGTCATCGATTTTAAGTCCCTTGTTTAATGACATATATAAGGCAGGATATACGACTATAATGAAGTTCGAAATATGACCTTTCATATATCCAATAGTTCTTTAACAAAATATGTAAATATATACATGTATATTATATCTTAAAATTCTAAAAGAATATGTGAATGCTATCTTAAATCTGATTCTTGATTATGGAATTTATTTAAAATAGAAAAGAAACTACTTTCAATTTCACTTGGCTAATAACTTTTTGAGGAGGTTTTTGATTCATGTAAATATTTACATGTAGGTTATTATACGAGCGTATAGCGGGAGTATTTTTGAAATTTTTGAAAAGTTTTTTTTTAATAAAAATTATTAACATTTAACCAAAATATTTACAGTGTGTACTTGTATAGAAGCTCTGATATCGGATTTGGAACTTAAAAGTTTTTAAGAATTTGGAGTGAAAATTTGGAATTAAAATTCTATAACAGCATATTCGCACATACAATATTTTTATTTAAAATAAATGCTTATATAATTTAAAAATTATAAGTTAAGGGCTTATCTATTTCTGACAAGTATTTCCATTAAAAAGCACTTCGAGTATGTCAAACGAAGGTGTTGAAATTGAAATAATTTTGTATATTGACTTTTGGATTATGATAAATATTGAAACTAAATTTGATGGCTCAATTATAAACAAGGATCTCACAGAAATAAAATTTTCTACTTTTCCAGTTTTTAATTTGATTATCCCAAATACTAAAAATTCAGAAATACGGCAATGTGCCTAACAAATTCTTGTCTTTTTTCTTAAAGATAAAACAATTCGAAATGTTCTGCAAATGACCTTTTCTGCACTTACAGTATATATCTAGTGCACAGGAACCATGTTTTTTAAGATAATGTCCTATTATTCTTAAATTTAATACATAATAAAAAAAAATGAATTTGGCGGGTATTTCGCGTGGCTAAATCTTTGCGTTTCTCGCAAATTTCAATTTTTTGACGAAGCCAGCAAATTAATTATACCAGTTGTGGTTTGTATTTTAATTTTAAAACAAGAATTTATCGAGCTAGGAGACAGATACATTTTTATTAATGTCTCGTTAATATTAAGTAAATAAACAATGTGTTTTCGAAACGCGGCGATAAATTGTAGATAGCTACACCAGGTGGCAGCGAAGACCATGTAACCCGCGAAAGCTTAAGAAAATATCTTATTTATTAAATATAAAAATAATTGGACATTTTTTTTTAAAAAAACATGGTCTCTGTGCACTACATATATAAAAGCATAGAATTATTACCATTATTTTTCTTTTCGAAATTTTAATTATTAAAGGCGCTGGGCTCGTCAACAGATTTAACCATATAAAAGGGGGTGTTTAGTTAACCCTTAATGCTGAGGATTTGTCCAATAATTTATGCCTGATTCACATGTACGCGTTTTTGCATTTGCGTTTGCATCTGCATTTGCGTTTTATGTGCGTTTAAAAGTTCAAATGGACGCACTTCCAGATGCAAATGCAGATGCAGCAAAAGATGAACGCGTCATAATTCACATGTGCACGTTTCACTGTGCGTTGCACATAACACCTTGCCACAAGCAGAGTGGCACATTGCTGCTCATAGGCCGAAATCTAGGTCCTCCATTTGAAAGGCGTGAAATTCATTTTTCGATAAAAAAAAGGCCTAAACGTCGTTTTTTCATAAAAAAAACACGTACATTTTTGAGTATGAATGCTTCCATTTTCCCGCTATATTTTACAAACATATATTTTTTTTCGTAAAAAAAAATTTCGGGCACAAATATGCTCTTTTTTGTTGTTGTAATACCAGACTTCCACAACACCCTGTACTGTAGCTATAATACGAAACACTTGTGACATCCTCTAAGTTAACATTGTACGTACATTTTAATTCATTTTAATTCAATTCACAACTGTTTTAGAGAACACAGTGTAACGTCTTTTAGGCCTAACGTCGTTTTTTCGTTAAAACACGTACATTTTTGGGTATGAATTACAATCTATAATCTGCTATATTAATAATAAACATGTATATTTTTAACTAAAAAACTTTGTACTGCATGGTTGTTTTTTGGTAAAAAAGGTTCTTTTTTTTCACGTTAAAAATCACGCTAATTCTTCGATATATGCACCATTTTGTTTTGACACACACTGCAATGCAAAAAAGTTCAAAAATTTGAACGCGCCTACGACGCACTCAAAACCCGCCGCATGCAGTGCTGCTGCGTCGATGCATTCGGCCGACGCATGTATGTCACATGTGTGCGTCAGGACGCAAGAAGTCGATGCAAACGCGTACAAAACGCGTACATGTGAATCAGGCATTAGTGTTCAATATAGCATCATATATAGAAACTCGGCAATATTGGACTGTTCTTTAACAGTCCGAATTAATTCTATCCTGAAATTCCAATAATTTTCTTAAATCGGAAATTTTAGAAGTAAAATGTTTTAATTTTTCTAAAAGGAATGACATAGGAATGCTTCCGTCCGCACAAGTCAATTACATGTAATTCAAAACTTACCCCGTACCACAGTTGCACAAATGGCGCTGCTTGAGATCAAGCTTTGTAGCAATCGATCCTGTGATTGGTACCTCAGATATATGTAGTTACATTTGAGCACCAGATCAAGGTTGGGCAATGATACCTTGAGCAGCAGTTTTCAAAACCGCGGAATATAAGACAATTTCACTTGCACCATGTTGCCAGATTACAATTCTCATTTTCCCCTAACAATCGTTGCTGTCGAGAAATGGATATTGATAGGGAATTCTGTGATATTTTCGATTTTTATTGCCTGGAGCTCCATCTCCAATAAGATGACGACAATTTGGCAACTGTGGTACCGAATTGGCTTAAGTTTCGAGCTTCGTCTCATCGGAACATTAGATAACCATCTTTTGCACACCTGATAATTAAATTCTAAAAGAATGTTTTGATGTCACAGTATACATGCCCAAAGAGCATTTACGTGCATATGTATTCAGTAAAACATTGACCCCCGTACCACAGTTTCCCACCTTAAGCTTCTGTTCCGATGAGACGAACTCGAAACTTGAGCCAATTCGGTACCACAGTTGCCAAAATGTCGAAATCTTATCGATGATGGAGCTCCAGGCAAGAAAAATCGAAAACATCACAGAATTCCCTATCAACGATTGTTAGGGAAAAATGAGAATTGTAATCTGGCAAAAAGGTGAACGTGAAATTTAAGTCTTATTCGGTATTCCGCCATTTTGAAAACTGCTGCTCAAGGTACCTCATTGACCAACCTTGATCTGGTGCTCAAATTTAAGTATCTGTGGTACCAATCCCAGGGCTTGATACAAAGCTTGATCTCAAGCAGCGCCATTGGTGCAACTGTGGTACGGTGGTGAGCCCCAGGCCACACTAGGCTGGAAATGCGCGTTTGGCTAGCCTCAAACCGGGAATTTAATTTAAGGGGGCTTTCAACCATACCCTTTCCAATGGAGAATTCTTACGTAGACATTCACGTAGTCTGTGTAGCTCCAAATAAACCGAAACTTTTATACAAAGTAGTTTACAATGTTAGGTAGTGTCACATGTTTTTTCGTTATATTTAAGTTATAGTTATTTTTTAAATAAAAATTAAAGGTCATTCTCGAGCTTCAAAAAGGCGCTAGCAAAACGCATTTTTTCAACCTAGTGTGGCCTGGGGCTAATAATGAATTTTTGTGGCACAATCTTTAGTTTAACTTATCGAGAATTCTTTATGAAAATGTGGGCTTCATATGAAAAAAATATATATCTTTGGTCAATATATACGGTATCTCGTTGTTGATCGGAAGTAAACGTGAATTCAAGCGTTAAAAAAAGTCTTTGATTCTTTTCTTTTGATGTCTATTCAAGAAAAAAAAATCCTGGAACTAATATGTGAAATGATAATAAGAAATATATAAAGATCTTGTTTTTATATATAGCAATCTTAAGAAATGATGGTTTGCCTCATTGGGGCGACCATTTCAAAAAAAAAAATGGTTGGTGGTCCGGACCCCCTGGATTTTCGATATCTGCACCTGTATTGAAACTATAACTACATGTAGTTTTTCTTCTGGGAAAATATGCATGCATTCTGGTTTATACCCTCCCTCTGTGCTTCCTAACTGATAAAAAAAGAGCTATAGTGTGTATACCATTCTTTATATATAGGAGCAATTTGAGAATACTAAATTATAGTAATGGCAATATTTCAAGAACGAATTTCTTGAAATTGGCTTCTTGGTGAAATGGTGAAATTGGAAACGATTTGCTAGTTTTTTTGTGGTAAATTTGGAAAAATGATGCATGCAATTTAACGGATGACATTTTGCAAACAAACAAAGTATTGTTTGTAAAAGCTGTCTAGTTTTGACTAAGGAAATATAAGCTCAATAAAGAGGAATTGGGCAGGTTTCCTTTACTTGTAACGAGAACGATATAAACACACTATTGCGTATGCGCATCAATAAGTTTTGCACCGTAAAAGTCGTTTTGCTCAGCAAAGACGTAATGGTATCACGTTAAACTAATGAAATTGTCGTCTCCCCTCAACCACAAACCCATTAAAGTCTCCCCTCAACCACAAACCCATTAAAGTCTCCCCACGCATGCGCATTGGCAAAAAACAGTGTGCCAATGACGACAAGATTAAAGAAACCTGCTCAATCCCTCTATTGTCGTCTGATCACGTTAAACTAATGAAATTAGAGGAATTGGGCAGGTTTCCTTTAAACTTGACGATATTGGCAGCACTGTTTTTTTTTTTGCCAATGCGCATGCGTGGGGACAACGTTAATGGGTTTGTGGTTGAGGAGACGACAATTTCATTAGGATACCATAACCGTCTTTGAGGAGCATAAACACGTTTAAGGCTTTCCAGGATTTATTGATGCGCACGTGTAATAGTGTGTTTATTGTTCTCGTTAAGATTAAAAGAAACCTGCTCAATATCTCTCTAATGTCGTCTGCCCTCAACCACAAACCCATTAACGTCATCCCCATGCATGCGCGTTGGCAAAAAAATAGTGCTGCCAATGTCGTCAAGATTAAAGGAAACCTGCACAATTTCTCTGTTATAAAGAATTTGACACGCAATTTGTTACATTATTTGCATTCACTGTACGAGCGTAGGCTAATGGTACCTTTACACCAGCCGAGCCGAGCATTGTTCTCGAACGTTTTAAACTGTTCACAAATGAAGTGAGCATTCTTGAACATGCAGGATGGGCTCCCGTTCACACTGCCTGAGCACAGTTTGCGAGCACGTGTTCTCCAGCATTCGACATGGCTCCCAGGTTATCAAAGCTCTTGAGCTGATAGGGTTTCATACAACCCTATCAGCTCAAGGCATTGTTCAGAATCCCACTCCATTACAAAAAAATATGCAAAAAGCAAAAAAAAAACGCCAAAAATTAACTAAAATTTCTGCAAAAACTACGCAAAAAATCCACAAACGAAATGCAAAATCTGTCTGCTCGATTTCTCTGTTTACACTGGACGCGCAACGAACACTGACTTCCTTTGAGCATTCGTCAGTTTACCGACTTCAAGTGGGACTCCCGAGAACGTTCTCGAACAGTGTTTGCAAACACTATTCGGCGCGGGCGATTGTTTACACCGACCGCGCATCGTGTTGCGAACGTTTGAAAACACTGTTTGCAACGAATGCTCGGCTGGTG
>JAQGCC010006490.1:0-10173 GCA_034698905.1 Xestoiulus laeticollis
TTAGGGCTGGCGCATGCGCAGATGCGCGATGTTTTTGTTGGTTCGGTTCGGTCCGTGCATTCTGGCATAGGCATTACTGCAATGCCTATTTTGATTTCGATATCGTGATGATAAAAGAGTTGTTGCAATGAGCCAACTTGTATACAGTGGGACTTTCAAGTTTGAAACATTGGTTGTTTCTGCATGGCAGTGCATTCCACAAATTAAAATTGTCCCAACTTGTGTTTTTTTTTGCACGCGCAATGCACAAATAACAGGTGTTGAAGCTAGACTACTTGTCATCCTATTTTTTGTTTTCTTCTCGTCGCATGCTAAAACTCCTCCACTTCCTTAACATTTCAAGGTTGGTGCACGTTGGAAGTGATATGAATACAGACAGTATATAGGCCTACGTTAACGCAACATGGCGCTTTGAATGCGTGCAAATGTCCCCCAGACTATAGTGAAAGTCCTAAAAGTAAACAGCCTTGTGCCAGATCTCCTCCGTGTCTTGTTAGAAATCGAGAGTGGCTGTAAACAAGACATTTTGTCCAAAATTGGCGAAGTCAAAATTTGTAGCACCTATATGATGTTGAGACATGCATATCAAGTCTAAACGGAGTTGAAGGGCTATCTCATGCTTTCCCCCTTGTTTAACCTTAGAAAGGTGGAAGGTGCCATTCATGTTTAAATGCAACCGAGTGACTGCATGAATGAAATACCCTGACATTTTTTTTTTCAAAGATGTTTAGAATGAAGCAAATAAGAAGCATGTTTTATAAATTGTTTGTGAAATTACTTATCGGTTTATAAGTTTTTCTCAACATCGTTTGGCCCTTTTCTCTAATTGATAGTGTACCAAAGCAAGTAGATGTGGTCAGTTAATGTACTAAAAACAACAACAATCGAAAACAACCCTATTCTGGGGGATTGTTGATGGTGCTGCTTTTTAAAGAGGTGACCAAGAAATTTGAAACCTTGTAGGTTTTTAGAGTAAAGGACGTTGTTGGTCATTTCACTCATGGGCAGTTCAAACGTTTTGCTACATTCAGTCCTTCCCATTCGTTTCAATCGCACCACACAAAATTACGTATTGCTATTTGTAATAATAAAAATAACATTGGCAGTGGAATGTGTTAATATTGCAAATATGATCAGTGACTAAAATTACAACTTTTTGTATATTTTCAGAGAACTTCAAAATAATGATTATACTAGTCTACGGGATGACGCTTTCGAAGGCCTAATAAATTTAGAAAAAATGTAAGTAGGCCTACATATAATCATATTTGTGCAATTGACAGCTTTGTTTAGATTCCTATTGGCTTCCATGGTCAACAATTCCATAGAAAGCAATATAGAAATTCTTTATTGGTTTCTACGTCACCCTATTGACTTTTTTATTTATTTGTATTGGCTGGATTATTTGACAATAAATTCAAACAGTTCATACAGTTTGAAAGCAATGGACGTTTTCTATGATCCTATTGTCAACAATAGAAACCAATGGACCAAATAACAATAAAAATTGTGACCAAGGGAATGTCATGATAGTCATTTAATAAGAACTGAATTATGAGTTATGAGGCATAATTTATTAGTACCCCTTACAAAATCTGCGAAGTTTTATAATTGGCTGCGCAGCAAAATTCATTTCATTAAAATTTATAAACAGTTGTTTTTGTCAACAACAAATTGCACTCGTAGGCCCAACCTCTGCCCTGTGTTTTTGTTGGTTCGATAAATCCGTACATTTGTGTAATTTTCAAAGTTGTTGTGTAGTGCCTGAAAATGGGGGATCTGCGTGGAGTGATAAAGCAATGCCTGCCAAGTATTTAGGAACGAATTGATATTCCTGATATGGAGTAGAGATAATTTGTCAGAGAACACTTGTAATGTTGCTTGTAAACAATTTCGCGCGACATTTTCTGACATGTTTCTGCTTTTCGCTGCATGCATAAAAAAGTACGCCCATGGGTGTGCTCAGTCGTTAAGATGGCACTAAAAAATGTCACATAAACACGTAAAGCCTCGCGAATTCGGTTTTTCTCCTTCTTCCCGAACCTCCAGTTCCAAATGTTGTATACAAATTCACCATCGTATTTCTTTGACAACTCTTAAGATAAGCCATAAATTTGCGTTGGTGAAAAACATTGTTGGTGCAGGTGTTAGGAGACATTTTGAAATGGTGGAGGTTGTTCTCGTTTTTAACTGCTATTTTCGGTAGGAGATTCGACTACTTTTCTTGGCTGGAGAGGGAGGTTGGGTAGGAGAACCTACATGTATCTACTTAAAAATATTGAAACATTCGTGACTGTATACCACCACCACCTCACCATGTTTCTCCATTTTGAATTGTTGCTCTTGGAAGTTGGGGAATGCATTTTTGCTCGCTCCTATTGCATTGTTCAGCCCAGCTTTTCAAAAGCTGTTGGCCAGATTTTCGGGAAAGGGAGAAAAAGTAGATACGATTGAATAGGGGGGACCTCCTAAACGGCCTTTGACCAATAAAATGCACGAGGTGTAGCAAAGACTTGGCGATATTTATACTGCTTCTGGCTGAATCCAGAAGCTGCACCTTGCTTGTGCTCGACTCCTGGCCTCATTCTTTTTGTTGATTTCAATGCTATTATCTGTTAAATAATTATGGCTTCAATGATTGGACGGTTTTGTGTGCCCATGAGTTAAAACAATCTGTGGCACGATTATTGCGATTTATTTTATTAATGGTTTTATTTGCCTAAGTTAAATTGCTAAATGCGTTTGCGAAACATGTTGGAAAAGTTTAATTGTAATCGATGTTTTACTTTTTAAATGTTGTTTTCAAAACATTGTTAACGACTTCAATTTATTACAGTGGTGTCATTGAGCTACATGTACATTTTAACCAGAAGGATTTTAACGTTAGAGATACGTTCACCAAGTAGGCTTTTGAGGTGGACCAAAAAATCTACGGGGGCTCAGAGCGGGCATGTTGCACTTCTGATGTGGTGTTAAGTTACCCACGCCGAACGTGGCCAATTATAAAACTGCATTCAAAGTTAAATTCTGCGGACGACTCGTATGGAAGTGTAGAACCGATGTGTGTCAAGCAGTCAAGTTGGCCAAACAAGAAATTGTCTGCTTCCGTAATGGAATCAAGATGGAATTTGTGAACACACCTAATCTGTCTTGCAATTAGCACAATTTTTTGTTTTCGGTCATATCATCTGCCATCCATTAGGGTTCTCAATCTAAATTGAAGCTGATGGATACCTTCTATATGCCTGCCTGTTCTTCTATATTTCAAACCTAGTGGTGGTGTTTTTTTGTCGACTTGTAGTACAGTGTACTTTAATAGAATTGATGCTTTTTTTTTATTTCTGTCATGGCCTTCAAACCCAATGTATGAAATAATCCGTTTTTGAGACCGGACTAGCACGACGGGCGGTGGCAAGTTGGGGATTACAAAAGTCTGGTGGGGTTGGAACTCAAATTTTCCTTCCATTACATATTACGTACATGTATATACAGAGTCACACGTGGCAAATTTTCCTGGAAAAGATTATGGCTGGAATCTCGTACCAAATTGTGATTTCGCCTATTCCTGCCGCCACCCTGGTGGCGATGCGTTAATGCCATGCCCTGCCCTTGGCCATAATTGTATAATTCGGATTAAGATTTAAACCGTTTTTAGGCGTTTTTTTTGTGTGTGTGGAATCTCCCCCCATCGTCTTGCCGGTCGACGTCTCTTGTATAATCCTCCTCCTGCCATCCTCTGAGCCTTTTTGATATAAAGGTGCAATTTCTGTCTCATTTGGCTGGAGCCAGCACCCTGGGGTTCCCCCATTTAACCACGATTGAACGAGGCAGATTACACCAGGTATTTTACACTTTGGGATTTTCAGACTCCTGCTGAAAGTCAAAACTCGGGTCAGTTGCCAGGTCATTGCGTGGAATGGTGTTAGTAGGCTGCAAAATTTTTCCACTCCCTCTACCTTGTGTGCACGGTTATCTCATCGTGGTTATGTCTAGTTATTAAGCGTTGCTATATGGACAAATTTAACATAAGAATGCATGCAAATACGAGGTATCCAACAAGGTGCTAAAATGCAACTTGCCATTTTTGTTTCTCTGATAAGATTCCACAAGATTTTATGTACATGTAGCACTAACCCGATGCTTAATAAACGTTTTGGTTGAAAAGGTGCATTATGCCAATGAATTCAAACCAGTTGCCATGGAGATACCCAATCAATTTCTCTTTAAGTTACGACTTTGCCTCGACATGTATGGTGACACTCATGTACTGTACCATTTCAGCATCATTAAATGCAAATCGTATATTTCGCTTTCATGCTCGCAAATGAGCTGTCCACTGTTGTTTTGTATACGTTTTATGTGTCAATTAATAGTGGCCCTCTTTAAATTGATAACTGGGCATGGTAATTTCATTGGCTCGACCAAAGTTTTCCACTGTTGGGGTAACTAATTAAGCAAAAACTAACCTCTATTTGCATATTATTAAGGTGGATTTACCAGCGCGAAATAATGTCACGCACTCCACAAAAGATCAAGTTGCGTGGGTTTTATGATTTGCTTTGGTATTAATTAACAAAAATCGCCGTTGGCATGACAGGACAGCAACAATCGTAGTAACAATTGGCGTCTCTGTATACACTCTGTGAGCATGATGCCATAATGTCAAGATTCATGATGGGCAACATCAACCCAATTTGCAGGATTCAAAGGGAGTAGTTGTTCCGTACACACCTGCATTAATCAATACGCTTACTTGTAATCTGAAGCCTTTTTTTTTTAACTCGAAAGAAATCTACCAAGGTTGTCATGCATCGGTAAACATGGGCTATGCATGGCTAATATTGTGAGAATGCGTTTCTCTAGCTTTTAACCTTGCTTTTTTTTTTTTTTCTTCACTACAAAGATGTTGATCCCAAAGCGAATTTATCAGTGTGGCAATGAAAACGTTTTAATGGTAATTTCTCCTGTGTTTTATTTATTCTCCAGGGTTATGTAGCGCGTTTCAAGAAATACTGACAAGTGGGCCATGCTTTCAATGTGCACTATTTGAATTTTATCACAAATTTTTTTTTTTGCTATATCAAATGCATCCCATTTAAATCAAGTGTATACGTCAAGCTTTTTGTCGCGGGCGTTTCCCCAATAACCGCCCCTTATTGTATAGTACGAAGCAAAATGTGGGAGGACAGACTCGTTTCCTCCCCCCCCCCCCCCCCTTCAAGATCTCGTTGGCGGAATATCATTGTGTTTTACTGGTTTTTAGGCATATGCACGAGATATTTAAATGCGCGTATCGGACAAGGCATTGCCTCTAAATAATGTTCATGGAAATCAGCCGTTATCAGAGTCATTAATCGGACGTTGCGAATCAATTTTTTTTAGGACATGCAACGTTTGTGGGCTTTCCTGGTGAGAAGGCCATTGGGTATTTTTCCTGGTAAAACGCTGATGATGTTGCAATTCATTATTGACCCCCTCGGACCGTTTTCATTCCACCCCGCGTTTGTAAAATGGTTGAATCCTCACACCTGAGTTTGGCACCCAACTGTTTCTGCATGGCCCATTAGCACATTGTAGGGCCACGTCGGAAGCCGCCTCTTGACTACCCCTCGGTACCCCAGATCCTCCAACCCCCCACATGCTGTTTCAGTAATCCCAACAGCTTCTCTTCCCCCTTCTATATATGCTCTCCCCCTCACCAAGAAATCCGCGAATTTCTTCACCCCCTAGTCAATGCATTACTTACATGCACCACCAGCCTCTTAGTTTGGGAAACATTCATTTGATGGCTGTCCACCTTAATCCTGAGAAATATTTGCTGTGGGTGCAATTTGCATGCTGTAATGCTGATGGACTGCAGAGGTGTGACATTTAAATGAAAATGTATTGGGTTGTTCATCCTGCATGGGCCGACAAGCATGGTTTAATGTTGTAAAACGCACCTATTTTGCATATTGTTTTCAGCCTTGTGTAGTTCAAATCCGAAATCTGCGTTTTCTGTGCGGAAACTAGGTCGCATACTGCGTTTGATTTTTGTAGGGGCAATTGTGCTTTTCGGGGTCCCTTTATTGGACCGCTGTTGCTGGATCTCGTGTAGTGGACGATAGAGTGTACAGTTCTATGCTTTTGATAGTGGTTGTTCACTGTGCCGCTATTTGAAATGCTTATGTACATGTGTGGCTTAGCCTTAAACTTAATTTCCCAGTACGACAAATTGTTCAATTAGAATTTCAAATGGATGTGCAGTCAGTTGAAATGATTGCACAGAGAGGCGACTGAAGGAGGTTGTACTTTTCAACTGAAACCTCACGTTGATTATTGTTATTATTTTCATAACCATAGGATTCAACTGTCCAATTTACTGAAGAGAAACCTAGTTTTAAATTAAATTCAAACGGCCTAGTGCGCCTCATAGTTTTCTTATCGTGTGGTTCTCAGAGGATGGGATTGAAGAATGCGTATGCAGTTTTGTGTTATATGATGTGGTTCTGACTTTATGCAACTTTTATAACGAAATATTCACGTAACTCTATAGTGTACATAATTGTGTTTGTCATGTTGTCTAAGGGTAAAAACAACGTAATAGCATGGAGCATGGCATGTCTTTAAAATGCAGCGTTTCGATTGGTTTCCCTTGGCCCAATCAACGCTGCATTTCAAGGCCATGCCATGCTCCATTCAGAACCATGATATTCCATGCTCTACACTGTTTTTACCATAATAAGTCACTATTGTGAAACACGAATTTCATATGACATTTCCTGATTTTACAGTCGATGAATTACATCATTTTTGCTTAATGGTATTCAAAAATAATTTTACGGAATTATACCAGGAAACGTTTTCAGAAATCCACTTATTTATTTTTTTTCTAATGGGATGTTTCGCCAATTGCAACCCATTAATTTTAAGAAAATTTTAGTTAAATTACATCTAAATTATTTACAACCTTGTGGGATTGACATTCAATTTGTATATCGCGTGACAACTTGGCTGTTGCCTTGAAGTTTTTATAATGCGGACCATGGAATAATCGCGGAGTTTGTCTTGTGAAATTCTGAATGTCTAAATTGAGGAAAACTACCATGTGTTTCAGTTGTACGAAAATCGGCATGTTCCTTCCCAGAATTTTCACCAAAATAGCTGTACTCACTTGATGCTTAGTTGCAATTTGAAAGCATTTTTATAGCTGGTGTGACGTCTTTTATCATTTATCCAACAGTAATTCATTGATGTACTCTTTAAATCTCACTACAAATGAAGTGGTTTTACAATGATTGTGAGGAGCTATATTACGACTTGTCATAGGGCCTACATGTATATACCCTCCTTCCCCAAATGCCCATATAAACGTAGATATAACTTGGGCGTCGTTAAATAAGCTAAGATGGGTGCTAACAATAAGCTAACATGACCTTATTGTGGACAGTGATAGCTGTAGTAATTCTATCAAATATACGATTATGGGAGTAAACATCATTGCAGGGAGAATTGAAAATGCTGCCCCAGTAATTTTTTTCAATTGGGTGTGTATAATGTATTACAACGTTTTTCTTCTTTCGATTAAAAAATGCAGAAAATATTAATGGTTTTCAAAATGGGTAGTGTAACTTCGTGTATTAAATGGCCTACATGTCGTGCAATGGGAGTCCACACCTATAGAACGGAGTAATCATCCTCGCCTTAGGTGTGCTAATACGACAATTTCTTGGGATTATAATTTCAGCAGAGATCAATTGATTGTGCCCTCCATCGTTAATTACGTGATTGTTTTGAATTTGACACACCCATATTCAGTTTTTCTGTTATGTTGGCTTTTGATCAATAAATAACTTGATGGCTTGTCTGGTACGGCGCAAGCCTATCATGCAGCATAAAGGATGAAATTTTCCATATACGTGTTAACTATTCATATATCTCTAGGTGCATTACATGTACCGTGTCGTTTACCTGGGGGAAAATTCGTCCATGTTGAAAATTTACTCCACCCTCATAAATAATGGCTGCGCTTTTCACTTTTTCTAATGGTTATTTGGATATTCAAGAGCTTCAGCTTGGCAAAATTGCAAATTTTGTATACATGTACTGCTAGGTGCAATATGTTGTTGATAAATGAAAATACAAACTTTTGTGATGTATTAATGCTTTTTTTATTCGTTTATTACAGAGATTTGGGTAGTAATCAACTGAGAAGTATTAATGCCTCAACATTTCAACACCTTACCTCGCTCAAAGAACTGTAAGTATTGCTTTCAGCAAATATGTTTTGCATGGGGCCTTAATCCAAATGGCATGAATGAGTTTTTGGTTGAACGTGTGCGGTGTATAGGTCACAAGGCCACAATCTTCTGTTATTTTTGCTTTCGATCGCACTGGTTTTTTTTTTTACACTGGAGACTTGATCATGCTCAAACTGAATCCCTTGTACAATAAGCCTGGAGATTGCCATCAACATAAAAGCTAGCTTTGCTAATTAGCCCAACGGGTGGTGGAGTAGTAACAAGCAGTCCTGCAACTCCTGGCTAAATTATTAATGCTATTAGCACTGCAAATTTCCATCTCTGCAAATGCACAGGAAAACGATGAACACCTGCTAAGCCTTTGTATACGGCCGTGAACCTACATTTTTTAATGAAAACATTAGTTCTATGAGGGTAATCAACAATACTCCTGTAATAACAAATCTCGTTTTTATTTCAAACCTTCTCGGTCTGCTACTGAAATTGCCATTTTGTTAGGCACGTACGGGTGCCATAATAATGGACGCTATTATCCTGCTTCTTATAGGTTTGGCCTTTTGTAAGTTGGTAATAGCTTGTGCATTCCTCTTTAACAATAAAGTAATGCGTGTTTTTAAAATTTCTGAATGGGTAGAATGTCGCAATTTGCCAAATGTTGACTCCCCTTCCTAATTCAATTTTTGTGGATGAATATCCAAAAGTTTGTCGGGTTCACAAAGGAATATCTTTTGTGCCAACTTGTTTTTACTTTCGAGTAATATGGGCATAATCACATTTTAAAATTTCTCAAAAGCGGAATTTCCTTCTGTTGTCAACTAGTCTTCATATTTGACTTTGTAATATTCTGTCTTCCTATGCACTGCTATGCCATCTCTCTTTAATCCAGCTGAAATGACATGCTTAAACCAAATGTGGCTTTAACCAAAGCCACATTTGTCTGTTCTTGGTTTTAGATGTCATTAAACATTGATAATGGTAGCTTTTTTGAATGATATAAAAAATTAATATCGTCTGGAAGACTTTGATAAATGGGGATACCAATCCAGAGCACTGCTGACCAGACCGAAAAAAAAGTGGTTTCTATGGATTTTCGGTCATTTCAAGAAAAAAAAAATCCTGACAGACTTATCTCTCCCCCAGGTATACTGAACACAGGATGTGTCTGTTAACGTCTTTTGCCATGAAATCCTTCTTTCGTAGGGGTTTGATAAGGAATGAAGTCTCCCCACTCGTTTGTTATGATTGGCGATAGGAAGGGTCATTGCCTTATCGTGAATACGAGGTTTCAAGTTTTGGAATATTATTTGGGTTCAGCACGTGCTACACTCTGCAGTCTACACCCCCTCGCCTAAACTGTATTTTTCCAATGCGAATATCTGTGAGCGGCAAGTTTTTTTTTATTTCCCTTCACCCTGATCAGGTGTGCCAGAACAAATTAGTTACAAACCCGCAGTATTTCCGGTTAGTATAATATATGAAGTAGTCAGGGTTGATTTCAAGTATAAAGCGATCGAATAGACCTTAGTCACACGGAGAAAATTGTAAAGCAAACGTGTGACATTCAACCGAAGTAGTTAAAACTCATTTACAAAGGTTAAAAATAAAAATAAATAAAAAATTTAAAATTTAACATCACTTGTCTGAATTAAATGTCATTTTAATTCAATCGTTATAAAAGGTTTGAAATGCATTCGGTAATAGTTCACCATCTTCAGTTCGATAAAAATATGTCTGTAATGAATCAAAACAGTTGTATATATATAAAAATATACAATGAATTGCGAAATACAGTAATTATGTGTTATGACATTGACAAAGTTCAAATACAAGAATGATCGAATATTATGGAGTAATAGAAATATTAGTTATTCTAATTTCATATTTTAATATTTGTATTTATGGGTTCGAGGTATTCAAGGATGTTGGCATTAGA